>CAAKHC010009697.1:6897-19568 GCA_901007825.1 Macroramphosus scolopax | reverse complement strand
CTGTGTATAGGATCTGTGTGGTGGCACCAGGATGTGACAGGCAGGTTCCGTAATGAACCAGTGAAGGTCCACTGGTCCAAGTGAAGCCTCCGCATGCTAAACACCGGATGTGTGAAGGCATTTCAAACACAGTTTCTTGGTAGTTCCTCACACCAGCGTTTCCCACACAGGCATTCACCATCATCGAGATAAAACAACGCGCACACACTTTATTTCCACATCCCGAAATGACGATTGTAATTATTCGATCTCCCCGTGCGTTCGGAGCAGTCGTGATGAACGTGGTATATTTTATTCACAGCCAACCTTCTCGGCAAGTAAAAAAAAAAAAGGGGGGGGGGGGCTAATCACACATTTCCATAAACACACAAACACATTGACACACATCCTCTGGCGTCACTTCTCACAAGCCGAGCGGGGGAAGGTAAATATTGACTCACAGGCTTCTCATTAAAAGGCTCTTTGACTAGCGTCGCCCCGAAAAGGACATATAGTGCACTAATTGCGAACGCTAGACCGCCAGGAGCAGTGTGCGCCGATGATAATGGTCCCCCCCCTCCTTTATCTTCTCCTTTAGGCCAGAGCCGATGTGGTTCCGCCGCCAAGGGACACATATGGCCGAAGGCGCCGGCGGCGAGATTGGAGGTCAACGCGGATGTTAGGAATTACACGATCCCACTGTAAACGCAGAAAAAACATAGTTCATGTGAGAAAAGGGTTAATCTTGTTATGCTGGGGGGGAAATAACGCCAAGTTTGTCACAATGGACACAGCTTCCAGTCCCATTTCCTCTGCCAGCTGTTGTTTCTGTGGGCCACTAAGCTGAACATCTCTCTCTCTCTCTCTCTCACATCTTTCCAGCTCAGAGTTATAACAAACATAACGCTCGTTGCTCAGCCGAGGATTAAATTAGGTCCATCTTTGCAACAAAGTCATTCAAAGTCACTAATTCTATTGGTTAAAGTGGGGAATATTGTACAGGCTTATCTGGCGAACGGAGTATGTAGGCCAGAGCGAGAGAGAGTAAAGAGATGAGGCTTAAAAGAAATCAGAGTCCCACAGAGAATCTTTCTACTGTTCACATGTCTGATCAAGCTTAAAAATGCTATTACTCTATTGTCACTGGAGCTGTTCTCCCTGATTTAACTTGGGAAGATGCACTGACCTTTTCAGCACTTTACCACGTCAGGTCTATTACGCGCCAACAACCCCCTCCCCTCTTTTCTTTCCTCTCCGAGAGGATAACACCAACTCCTCTTTTTATAGTGATGAAAAGGCAGCGCCGGCTTTACTGTGATTTCATTCCCTCTGCACTCGCGGCGTCTATAGGCAGAAGTCCAGACAGTCACTGTACCTGAAAGCAATCACCGGGAAGGACAGTTGCTTTAGTGTGTGATTGAATACCAATAAATCCCGACCCTCTTATTTCCCTTCAAACACAGGGCTGCTGCTGCTGGCGGAGGCGGGAGAGTGGATTATCTTCCCTGGTGGACTTTTAGCTACATGATCCTCCCTCATGACGCAAGAGCTTCCACCGAAATATCCAGTGGACGGGATTGATTGAAGTTGATACAGTAATCCATATAATACTTTGAACAATCTCTCTGATGACCGAGGCCCCTCTCCATCTTTCTCTTTGACTCTTCCTCGCCGCCGCGGGAGGTCGGGGGGCGCGGATATCGTCCGTCTTCGCTTTGTTTCCCTTCTTGGTCTTGATCTCGGCTCACCATCTGCATCCAGTGGCTAAAGCGTGACACATGCGTCTGAAAATGGCTTCCTGGGTGATGTTGAGAAGAGAACGGCAGATGGGGGGCAGGGATTAATCTCACGTCTTTCGGCGCTGCAGATATCGGGAGTTTTTACTCGCCCGAAAATAAACACACTCCGATGATACTTCCGCGACAATGAGACACAATGGCCCCGCCCACATGGATGGTAATGAAGGATCAACCTGGTATTATACGTTGATCCTCTCCCACTGGATGGTGTTAACGAAGTCTGAGTCAGATTCTTTTCTGACACATTTATTATGTAAATTCAAAGCGACTTGAGTCCCGCAGAAACACGCCTGCAGGGGAAAGACACAAACCCTTCGTACTCCTGACACGCATGAGCTAAAGATGGAACTGTTTACCCCGTCTGTCTGCAGCCAGGTTACCACTGTGATATGGCCTGGTTTTTTCCGGGGTGTGTGTGTGTTTGTGTGTGTGTTTGTGTGTGTGTGTGTCGTTGCACCGCACAGGTGGTGTGCAGCAGGGACGGCAGCGGGCCAGTGATCAGGTAAAACACCAGCGAGGTGGAAAACACATTCTGGACTCCTGACTGCTCAGAGAGACCTGGCGTGAAATGCTGCAGGTAATGCTGACCGCACGCTGGCGCTCCCAATGCGCCGGGCTAAATCCGGTGCAGGTGCATCCGTGTGGCTTTGTGTGTCTTGGCGAGCCGTGCAGGTATTTGCTGATACGAGTCCGTAAACAAGCGCGCAGATGCCATAAATACACGGACATAAAAATAAAACTACAGTTGTTTTGTCGTGCCGTCAGGATGCTTGATGAGCTTGAACTTGAAATGTGGAGTGCGACAGTGGCTTCGAGGAGGAGGAGGTGAATAAAAGGAGACCAGTCGACTCCCCTCTGTTTTTGTCTCTTCCAGAATCCTCCTTTTGTTCTGAGGATTGTTGGCAGCGCGCCTCAATCTAGTCAACTTTCACTGCAGCGATTTGTCTGTGACACATCAGTGGCTCACGGAGCCGCTCGCCGCTCTCATCCTAAAGAGTCCAGGGAGGAGACGTGAGGCGCTAGCGCGAGCGTGAGCGCCGGCAGATATCCTGTAAGGCCCGTCCTTTTGTTCAGGCTGTCACATCAGAGGTAATTCTCCTCAGCAAATAACTACATTCTCCACCAGCAGGCAGACGGATCTGCAGACAGGCACAGAGGAAGGCAGGCAGGCTGCTGGGTATTTCTGGAGTATAATCCCGCTAACTAACTGTCCTTTACACTACCAGCTCCTCAACAGGGAGGGAAGTCTGCACAGTTAAGACAGTAAACCCTTGTCAGATGAGATTCTTTGTCAAACTACCTCTGCAAACTAAACCTGGGAGGAAGGATGGATCTCAATGCCATGTGAGTGCATGACAACAAAATATGCACAACATGTAATAAGATAAGATAAACACCTTTATTCCTCCCACGACGGGGAGATTAACGAGATTACAGCAGCAATGTGCAAAACAATAAAGAGCATTTATAAAAAGATATCAACAAATGAATAAGTGCACATGTCTAGATGAATCTTCAGAAATAAGAACTAATCAGTAAGTGATATGTCCAATTGATATAATAAGTGAGCTACATAGAAGCTATAGTATTGCAGAGGTAAGTGATATTACATGTCGTGGATGAGTTAGATGTTGCACAGTGAGTCCTTATGTGTTCACTGTTAGCAGTGTTGGTTAGAGAGTCTGACTGCTGCAGGAAGGAAACGTGGGATGTCTAGATGAATCGTCAGAAATAAGAACTAGTGAGTAAGTGATATGTCCAACTGATAGAATAAGTAAGCTACATAGAAGCTATAGCATTGCAGAGGTAAGTGATATTACATGCAGTGGGTAAGTTAGATGTCTAGATGAATCGTCAGAAATAAGCACTAATGAGTAAGTGATATGTCCAATTGATATAAGCTACATAGAAGCTAGAGTATTGCAGAGGTAAGTGATATTACATGCAGTGGGTAAGTTAGACATCTAGATGAATCGTCAGAAATAAGCACTAATCAGTAAGTGATATGTCCAACTGATATAATTAGTAAGCTCCATAGAAGCTACAGTGTTGCATAGGTAAGTGATATTACATGTAATGGATAAGTTAAGTATTGTAGACGAATATTATTGCTTTAGATTATTGGCCCAAACATACGATGGAATTACTAATTTATTCAGTTTAAAATCTCTTTTCAGTTCATATCAGCGTGTAATAAGTTGCATGTCAATAACAATCAACACCAAATACATAATCTTACATATAATTGGCTGCAATGAAAGAAGGTTCTGGTTGACATTAAACATGGCCGCCCATAGCCAGCCGTGAATATTGCAGATATTAGTATATACTTGTATACTTCTATCTTTGCACGTCCTCGTTCTGCATGTATTCCAGCGCTGCCCCTTATTTTCCGCCCATCACATGCAGCTGTCCTATTTGGCGACTCACTGACTCGCTGCTCACATACATGCAGTATCTGCACACGTCTTTTTACATAACGCCCCCAGTACGTTCCACTCCCCCTGAAAGGGTGGCCTGGTAAACCCCGTCCATTCCATCTGCTTTCCTCTGTGTTCCTTCACCATGGTTCAACGGCTGCTGTCTCATCGAGGGTTGGAGGAGCTGGTGCACCCGTTGCCACGTCCACATAAGGGAACAATTAATGTTTCAGTCCGATGGGCTGTGGACGGAGTCTTGGGTCGGTGTGGGGAGAATACTGCATACATCTCCAGCAGAAGTGGATGTCTCGAATCCCTAGAAAGAGCTGGAGGCTGCGAAATAATATCACAGGCCAGAACTCGCTCCCTCAAACACACTCGGAGACGTCTGCAACGCTCCGACTGGAGTGTGTTTGTGCAAATAACGCCGTCTATTTAGAAAATCTAATTTCTTTTCTGGAGCTGTTTTATTAAAGTCTGTGTCTACCAGCCCGAGCGTCAGTGTGTGAGGGAGGTTGTCTGCCAAGTAAAACCCCAGGTAAACAACATGCACCGAGTATTTTACAGATGCTACTCCGGCTTTAGGAGACATTCGGAGGGTTTTCTGATGTTCGAACGGTGAAAGCAGCTCCTTGAAGTTTGTGCTGCCTCTGTTATCTTTGGCCGGCGAACCATCAAATTTGTAGCATTATACGTCCACCAGGTGACTCGTTACTGATGCAATAATCCCTGGTAGGTTCTGCTGCCATTGTGACCTTGTTCCACATAATCACCACATAATTAATGGATGGAGGTCAGAGTGATGCATTACAGTATCCTCCAATATATTCTTGCAAGGGTTGCAGAAATGACTCAAAGCACAAGACTCTGTCCTCTTACAGGAGAGGTGCATCCATAGTGAGGGTGTTTTATGAACCAGGAGTCTTTAATGAAGACCATGAGGGGGAGACAGTGGAAGCAAACAATCCAGTGAGGCGGTGGGGAAAAGTTAAAGGTCTGTAAGACGTGCAGGGAGAAAAATAGCGATAGGAGACTTGAAAACAATAGTGCAACGACACAAAGGGGCGATAATCAAGCATCTGCAAGGCGGACAGACGGGACTATTGTCTGCACAGGTGACTAATGAGTCAGCAGGAGGGCGGATCCGTTAATCAAAGACAGTTGGACAATCAAACTCGACTTAACTTACGTACAGTACGCCCGAATAATTACAGTGTAAATTTCTTCCATCTTCAGGGCTCCATCACCGATCTTTATGGGCTCCGTTCTACAAGTCTAAGTGTCTAAGGATGTTTGCAGAGGAGCGCCGTACGCATGCAGTTATTATCACCCGATGCCCGTCGCAACAAACATGAATTATGGAACGCGGGATGGCACTCGAAGCATCTCGCAGTAATTTAACTCAGCGGTGGAAAAAAAAGAAAAAGAAAACAATTGCCTTTGTAATAAGATCTGTCTTTTCTCCTCAATATCTATCTGGGCTGCGATATAGGATTTCCATCTCTGCTGGAGGTGGATGCAGTGGCCCAAAGCAGCAGCAGCAGCAGCAGCGTCCCCCCCCTCCACCCCCTCAATTATTTCCCTGAGACTAAAGTCAATAGGATAACAGAGTTCTTGCAGGCAGCGAGCGGGCTGTTAAAGCTCGGGGCCGGTCGCCAGGACACATAATGATTCTGATACCAATAATTCATCGTATGACTAAGAGGGAGAAAACGTGTTATCGGGGGTGCAGAATTAGGAAGTCCTCTTCCTCCGTTGGATTTAATCCCTCCAGTTCCCCATTAAATATAGTTTGCTGCTGAATTAATGCAGCTTGGTGATTCCAGTATTCCTCTTCTCATGCAGGATGGCGGCCGTGCAGCGTTGAGCTGTTCAATATTAGAATAATTGAATCGTATATACGGTTTGTTTTATGTGCAACACGCCAGTTTACATATTCATTGTGCCACATCAGATCAAGAGACATATTACAGTAGATATCTTACTCCTGCAGTATACAGAGAGATCTTGAATGAGTCGTACTTATGTCTTATGGTTAATTAAATCATTCAAAACTCTATTTTTATAATACATCAGATTATATAGGGCACATTCTATATGTGTGTTATTTTTAGGCCATGCGAGTCTTTTTTACCCCCCTTGATCGATGTATTACTAGTACACTTGGACGCAAACCCAAAATCCATCGGCCGTGCCTGACAGGCTGGAATGTGCACATTCATTCTGACATCCATCACCTCGCTCTGCTTCCCGGAGCGGCTGCGAGCTCGCCGAGACCAACAACTCAAGACTGCGGTGGCATTTTTTTTTTTTTTTCCTTCGGAGATCTATGATGGTGTTTAGGAGCGGTTTTTGAAAAGGGCATTTTTTGCAGATTTATGGACGACGCGGGCGAAGTGATCAATGGAACCGAAGGGTGACGAGGAGGCGCTGATTGTACGGAGTGTGTTGTCTTTATTGTGTATTTTAGAGGAGTGCGTCCATCCTTCACAGCCCAATGATGCTGGAGATGTTTTGACAGACAGTACAGGAGGATGTGTGTGTGTATGTGTGTGTTGTTGTTGGGGGGGTGAATATGAATACGTAAAAAGGTCACATCAAGCCATTTTCATAAAAGCTCATTAACTTTGTATTAGCAGAAAGATGTCCGTGTAATTAGACCAGCAGAGACGGAGCTAATGAAAATACAATAAACAGAAGGTGGAGTGGAACCAAAAAATAATAAGGCAGGTCGTATGCAGGTTTGACACGTTATTGGCAGGTGAACTTTCAAGGAGATGGAGGTGCATCGCTGCTGTTATACAAGTATAATATAACATTAAGTTATACCCGATCGTACTATGTGGTGGTGATGCATTAACAGGGTCGTTTGCATGTTTGATCTCCACTCGTTTGTCCATAAAAATGAGCAGTAAGAAACTCCAGACGAAGGTGCTTCAACTGATTTGCATGATTACCGCAATTTCAACCAGAAGGAGAAAAAAAAAAGAAGTCGTCCGGGATAAAATGCGCCGGGCGCCGTGCTCAGACTTTCACACCCGGTCTCGTACGGTCGGACTTTGTGGTGAACACGATCGGACACCAGCGCTCTGCTCTCATATATTATTAACGGCGGGCAAGTATAGGTTTCAGTGTGTGTCATTAGGCAGGGCGAGGCCATGAATGATGGATGAAACCCAATGGGACGTTTGTACGAGGTGAATGAGTGGAGCTCCTCTGCCAGAAGAAAAGACCTAATCAATTCCTGGTCAGTTTAATCACCTCGCCGGTCTGGTGTCTGCCTGCGACCTTCGGAGGTGGAGGTCACTCGGCCGGGTGACGCCGATACACGAAAGCTCATATTTAATGTGTAAAATAATAATAGACACACACGGAGAGAGAGAGAGAGTTTTTCTTTTGGGGTAAGATTCCATATTGCAGCACCTCAGCTCCCTCACCTGCGTGATATCTGGCTCGGTTCCACAGATATCGGGGAGATTTGTCAGCCGCCCTGTTTGTTCACCGTGTGAGCTGATAGCCTGGCAGCCTGTTTGTTTGTTTATTCCCTGTCTAGGTCAAAGCCGATGCCCTCTCGCTTCTTCTCCGCTCCCTCAGCAAGCCTCTGTATCCGAGTCTCTGAACCCTTTTTTTCGCGCTGACCTTTTCAAGAATGATATGTGTGGTAAGGTAATGTCACGACATCTTAGATCAATGGCGTGTTGTCCGAGGAAGACGAGGGGTCGTCCCCGGTGGTGGCTACAGTCACAAATTGGCTTTGAAGGTTAACAATTCAAATTGGTTCAGTTGCTGTAGTTAGACTTTCCTCTGTAGAGTTTTAATGCAGTTACATGGAGAGAATATACTTGATGCAAATATTGTACCATTAACCTTTGTGTCTTCATCCGTTACTTACTTAAATAATAGTAAGTAATCGTTTAAGGCATCGCTTGTTTTAGAAAATCGAATTATGGCCCCAAATTATAAACTTGTTCCTGCAGCAGTCCGACTCTGTAACCAACAGTAAACTTACTTATCCATTAACATGTAATATCACTGCTCTTAATATTTACTGCAATACCGTGTGAGCTGTTTTATGTACAATATTTCTACGTGCAATAGCTAATTACATGTAATATCACTTACCTCTGCAACACTGTAGCTTCTATGTAGCTTATTTATTATATCAGTCGGACATATCACTTACCTCTGCAACACTGTAGCTTCTATGTAGCTTATTTATTATATCAGTCGGACATATCACTTACCTCTGCAACACTGTAGCTTCTATGTAGCTTATTTATTATATCAGTCGGACATATCACTTACTGTTTAGTTCTTACTCGTTTTATAAATGCTGTTTATTGTTTTGCACTTTGCTGCTGTAATGTTGTGGTATTTTATCGTATCTATCTATATTTAAGATCTATTGATCTTATCTTATCTTAGTAAAGGATTTAATTGATAAAATCCCCTTAAGTAGGCCCAAACAGACACGTTGCACTACATGTTTGTCTGTTCGTGAACCTCAGATCATTCGTTTTGCAAACTGATGCAGGGACATAAGCCGTCGTGTGGATTAGTAAATGTCTGGTACAGATAATGTGCAGCTGACTGGCAGGCAGGCTCAGAGGAAGCCAACATCCACTTGATGAGAGAATTCAGGGACGGCGCTTTGATGTTCTGGCGGACCGCGAGGGGTCTAAGTGCTGAGTCTGAAAGGCTGGAAATGTTCATTATTTCAGGCATGTTCATCCATCATCTGAAGCTTAGACGCAGCACCACAAACGCTCACGCACCCTTGACCCCGCCGCCATATGATTGTCTGCATTACTTCTGTGAGACGTTTCAGTTGAGCTTCAAGTGTTTCTTTCTTCCGTCTGATGGATCCGTTCAGATGTTGAAGACCGCTGACAGCAATGTTTCATGTGAAATACAGCAATTACGACTCGTTTCGGAAAGTGTTGTATTGCGTTTATGCTGCTGAGGAACCGTTGACTTGACTCCAGCGACTGTTGGACCCGCCCACCACCCTCCTCTTCCTCCTTATACTGCTATACATGTATGTCAAGACCCACGTGCATGTAACGATGACACGGAAGGGTCGACGTTACAGTCGTTTCAAAGCCTGCTGCATCTCTTTAACATAGAGAGCGGGTGAGCGAGTGTCGCCGTTTGACGATCTAAGAGCGCCGTGATTGGACGCTGCAACATTCAGTCATAATTAACACATCAGACATCCTCATGGTTCCATACCATTAATGATGCCTGCAGTATTCATCATTATCTCTTTAGTTCGTGCTCCATGAAGTTAGCACAACTACTGCAGTAATATATGTTAAACTACATGCAGCAGGTATCGACTCTGTTTTATTTTGAAGCTGCTCACCATGAAGAAAAGGAAATCTTTTCCGGGTTGTACACACGAGCCAATTTCATCTTTTCCCTCATCCTAATCTCCGTACAAGAGAGCCGCCTTATTACTACGGCTGGATCTCTGCAGAAGCTCCTGCAGAGACACGCCTCTCTGAATTAGCTCCGTTCATATCCCCCGTTCTCCTATCTCAGGTGGGTAGCGGGATTACGGCGGCACACACACACACACACGATAGACACACTCACACGGAATTGATTTCCTGTCATGCACCTTGAAGGGTGACAGGTGGACGGGGGCCCCCAGGCTACCAACTGTTATCCAAAAAAACTTCATACATAACTTGAGGGAATATTTTCTCAAAGACAACAGCGTTTGTGCCGCGGCAGCGACTCCGACACACTCTGGCACCTGGCAGGCTGCTTGACAAGGTGTTGGAAGTCGGAGACAATCACTCTGACAATTGCAGGTCAATTCTTTTTTTCTCCCTCTTTTTGGGAGGTTTGAAGTCTCGTGTGAAGCTCTCACTTCTCTCCTCTGCAGTCCGTCTCTTTAATTGTGAAGGACAGACTCTGAACCCCGGTGGTACTCGAGCGGTCAGCATCTTTTGCATCTCTTCCACTGGAGGAGCAAGATGTTCTTTCATCTTTTGGTGGAAGGAGGTTTAGGTGATGGATGCAGGAGGTCCTGGTCTGATCTGTTCTTGCGTCCTCAGCAAAGCAACATAAAGCTACTTATTGAGTGTTTTTCTTTCTTTATCTTCTATTGTTGAGGACGAAATATTCCGAGGAGCCTGAAAATGATCGCGGCTCTCTGCAGCACGTCGTCCTGCACCCGACGCCGTTCCTTTCAAAGCTGAGGAGAAACAAATCAATACTCCTCTAATGAAACAGACAACGAGAAATAAAAAGAGAAAGCTGCTCCGCCTCGGCCGTGTTCGGACGGTTTCGCTCTTCGGCTTCTTTGCAAACAAAAAACGCCGTCTTTGTGTTTAATTCCTGGACTGTGTACATTTCTATTATAGAATCCCTTCGTCCGTGTAATCTGGGGTCGTGCTTGCTCGACACCTCGGGGCCGCCACAGACAAAAACATTAGCTTCTCTTGACCTCCCGGCTGTAATCGGCTCTGGAGGTGGCGGCGGAGGGTTTTCCGCGAGAATCCCATGCTCACCGTTAAGGCTGCGAGTTAAGAGCAGGGATGTGTTACAACAGCTTACCGAGAGATTACAGCAGCAGCGATTGACTCATAATGCAATCCGGCGAATGTTAACCACCATTGTGACGTCATTAGAGGCTGGAGGATTGAGCTCTCCCGACTGAAGGAGCCGTCGTCGCTGTGAATGCAGCGTCTAGTATTTACAAGGCGATCTGCAATCAGATGACATGCCAGGCTCGTTTCTTCTTTCCCCGAGTCAGCGCCGGCTTTGTTTTCCTCACCGTAGCATTCTGCTCGTCACAATGAGCAACCCAGTGCAGCCAGATTTAGCTCCAGTGTCTCCAGTGAGGTGTTTCCCTTCGCATGCATTGTGTACGAGTCTATTTCCAGAGATGCATGAAAGGGAATCGTTGGAGTCGGAGCAGCTGGCGAGCTCAATCCTAACTCGATCCAGGATCATCAATAATTGTCACTAAATCAGCCTTTTAGTCTTTTAGCTTCTCTCTCATTTCATTACAAGCGAACGGGCTTTTTTTTTTTATTGGCGTGACCGTCGGAACGGGCGACTCGGGGAACGCGGGGAAGCCGGCGAGGCCGGATCGACACAGGCAATTTACGAGGGGATCGACGGGCGACTTGAGCCCGAGAACCATCAGGAAACAAGCAGAGCCGGAAAGACGAGATTAAGAGATTTGCCGAACCTTTATATTATTGTTTGTTTACTCGTCCTCCTTCCGTCTCGCATGCGGCTGCTCCTCCATGTTTGCTTGTCACTGATGATGACGTCATCCCAACTAATTCCGACACCCTCTCCACTCCGATGTTGTATTATGCATCATACTGTATTATCTTCATCATCATCATCACTTCAAGGAGATAGAAATTCTAATAACACAGGTTGTTTTCGGCCTTCTAGTCAAGGCGATATTAGTGAAAGCATCAAGACGTGTTATACAACACGTCTGAGGTATCAAGGAATATATAAGCATACAATCAAACGGGTCGAATTTGTCGCTGCTGGAAGAAGTCTTTGCTTTTCTTTCATTTCCTGTCAACCTTGACGTGTTTGAGAGAGTTCTGAGTGAAATTCCTTCGCATTGCATCAAATGGAGAAAGAAACTAACTGAAACTAAAGTAGAGACGGAACACATGAGGTAACAAGACGCAGGTGAGAGAGCACGAGGGCGGGCGGGGAGCTGACGGAGACACGGGTCAAATCACCAAAGTAAAACACAAATCATCAAGATGAGAAAATTTCAAAATAAAAGTTCAACATATCGTCCAGCCGCATGCACATCTCAAAGAAAGCTAATCTACTGCTACTTGGTTTTACAGTATATGTACATGCAGACGATAATAGATCTACTGCCAGAGATTATTACGAATGTATTATTCTTAAAATAGTTCACGTGAAAAAAGAATTAGGAAATGAGCCCCCGAGTGGGACGAATGTCCGTTTTATTCGCATGTCGAACTGTATAATTTGCAGCCAGATCTTTTACTGACACACTACGTCTCTTAGAAATGAGTTTCCTGGTTGAAGGTCACAGATTATTTCGGAGGAGGGGGGGCGGGGGGGGGATATGATCCTTACGATAAGGAGCAGCAGCTCTAATGACAAGCTGCACTCTTTAATCCACACAGGTTAATCTGCAAACATCCTTGTGCGTCCGAGTGTCCTTGAATAGTCGGAGCGTCTCGTCAGGTTCGTTCTCGACGTTAAAACACGTCAGCGGCT
Organism: Macroramphosus scolopax; assembly: GCA_901007825.1. Classification (NCBI taxonomy): domain Eukaryota; kingdom Metazoa; phylum Chordata; class Actinopteri; order Syngnathiformes; family Centriscidae; genus Macroramphosus; species Macroramphosus scolopax. The sequence goes on along the minus strand of CAAKHC010009697.1, from coordinate 7,126 downwards.
CTTCTGTCAGGGAACTTAACAACACAGGAAACTCTTAACTTTAATAGAAACTCTTAACTTTCATGTGTCTTCATAGTTTTTCTGCACGACCGGTTCATCACATTCTGTATTTCCTTCCCTTAAACAACTGTCACTCTCACCCGGCGCCGGATTCCAGATAAGACACGTCCTCTTCCGATGTTTCTCACATGTCATATCTCTCGTGGCTTCCCCTCTCCCCCCCCCCCCC
>CAAKHC010009676.1:6823-17543 GCA_901007825.1 Macroramphosus scolopax | reverse complement strand
GAACACCAGCAGAGACCCGACACAAGACAGAGGAGATGACACGAGGAAGGACAGGACGGACGATGATGGAAGGAGTGTTCTGATCTTTTGACTCGTTCTGGGAAACGGTTGCTCTTTGCATTCAGCTTATATGACACACACCTCAGTGGGAGGTTCAATATATGGTGCAATGTATTTCCATTGTATTGATGTGTGTAAATACACCTGTTAACTTAAAGCGCCTGTCATTTTCTTTGTCATCTGCCACATACAGAACATTCTGCAGGACTATAAATGACCCGGGGATCCAGCTGACAATAGGTGAGGCGTCAACTCCGACGCAGCTAAAGGAATGACGACACGTAGACGTACGAGAGGGTAGAGGGTTCAGACTTTTTGTTAGAGGTAAATCGACGATAAAACAATGATATCTGTGTCCGGCGGACTTCTGAAGATCCTTGAACACGTTTACAACAGACAGAAAGTTGCTCCTCGGTTCAGCGTCCTGCCTCCGATGTTCTTTTCCTCCTTTATGTCTGAGCAGATAATCTTCTGGCAGGCAGAGAAAGGATTTAAAAAAAGAGTCTACTTTGACAGGAACTCTGCCTTTTATTTAATTGTGTTTGTGTGTGTGCGTGTGTGTGTGTTTGCGACTGTTTGTGTGTGTGTGTGTTGTTCGTGCATCATTGATTATGCCAGGCATGTTCGCTCTGTCAAGGTGCCAGTTCCCACGCCCCACCGAACCATCCACACATTAACGCAGCGCACACACACACACACACACACACACACTCACACACTCACACACACACACACACACACACACACACACACACAGACTCAAGTGAAAAACAACAGTTTTCTTACCTAGACGGGTGCAGATGATGGGCGGCGCGGGCAGGCGGAGAGAAGGGAGAGAGAGAACACAAGAAGAAAGGCTTGATTAGTGTGCAGGTTCACCAGTTGTAACCTCTGCTGCAGCGAGTTAAGCTGCTCTCTGTTCGGCTCAGGCAGGTAGACGCTGCGACTAAATCTGAACAAATCCACGGCACCGACTTCAGGGTAAAACATCCGTTTAAGTCTCTTCCCCCTCAGACAACACTCAGCTTTGCAATTCCGATTCTCGCCATGCGTCTCTTCCCTTTACTGAGTCCGTCTATTCCATCCTCCTATTTTCTCCCCCCCCAACAGGACTTTTAGCGCCCCCCTCTTCTCTTTAAGCGATGCAATTTTCTGCATCCTTACGACTTGCACCGAGCAGATTGAACACCCCCGGTGGGAAGCCGGGCTCTGGTGAAAGGGCCAATTAGAAACAGTGAAACCAGCAGGTGGGCCCTCTCGCGGCGGCTCCACACGGCCGAGCTGACCCGTCGCTACACCTTGCTTCGTTTCATTTCCCCCCCCCTTTCCTGTCTGCAGCCTTCCGAGGTGGAGGTCCTCTCGCTGCCCCTCGGGGGAACGGACATAAAAAGAAACAGAAGCTCAGGTCAAACACGAGGGTGGACTGGGAGCCGGCTGGATGGGAAGCGCAGCAGCGGCTGCACGGATAGAACCGCAGCTAGTTAACGCACTTTACTAAGATCCGTACATATCGTACATCGGCATCAGACACAGAGCGTCGCTTAACATCTAAATACCATCGCAGCCTTCTCAAAACACAGCTGCCTTTAGCCAACTTCTTCAGGAACCTTTCTGGGGTCATCTACATCTCAGAGACCCTCCCAAACTCCCAGCAACCTCTCCACAGACCGACGACTTCTAAATGTAAATATTCCTAAACGTCTTTTCGGGAGATGGCGTTGGCAATCACAATGTTTTTCTGAGGCGTCCCGAGCCTACCAATTACAGTACAATGAGGACACTTAGCAGGAGCCTGAGGTCTGACAGTCTCTTTCAAGTCAACCAGGCAGCCGTTCAGTCAGACATTCAGTCAGCTGTTCAGAGAGCCTGCGGCGACGGGGGAAACTTTCCTGTGGTTAAAACCGGAAGAAAGAGCAGTGAGTCAGCTTGCTGAGGAGGCTAACACGGCCTCCTGTGGTCTGCAGCAGAGCCATCGGATGGCATGTAATAAGCACGGCAGTAGGATGCAGCGTTCTCGGTTTCTGCTGCACGGTGGAAGTGTGTGTGAGTTAACAGGGCCGGTGTCTCGAGTGTGTCTCGCAAGTAGCACTTAAAATTCTGGTGTTAGGACAAAGGGACGAAGGAACGTCGAGAGCGGCAGAGGACACCGAGCTCAGGTTAAATTCTTACGGCAGGTCAGAAGTGAAAGTCCGGACAATGCTGTTATTCTACTTTTAAATAACTGGTTCACTGACATTGTCAGACTCCAATAAACAGTTTATTAAAAAAACCATCTGCAGTTGTTTTTGCCTCCAATGACTGATGATGGAAGTGAGACTACATTTACAGGAACTCCAACATTTAACTGGATGAATAAGAAAGAGAGAGAGAGAGCCGTGTGAACAGCCTTTTCTGGCCACCTGAACCCGGATTAGGTCATCCTCGGTCATAATTGAATTCAGGCGTGCGGAGGATTAACTTGACCATGTGGTCCGCGTTTAGGACGCAGCTTACGCTAAGGTGACTATCCAAAAAATCAATACGCTCTCGGGATATCTGACAGCGGCACCGACTAGCAGGCATCTCCCGAAAACAGCACACAAACAACACTATCTCACAAAGAAGGAGGGGGGGGGGATTCTCCTGGATTAGACTTCCCGTAAATCTCCGCAGCGTCGGAAACATCTGCACCGAGAGTTTAACGGCGAGAAGCACTCTCTCCTTCTCCTTTAAGGCTTTGTTAAATGCCACGCCAAGTGCAGGGGCGCATTGTCGGAAATTCATGGCCACTAAATATCAAACTCGGTTCCGTCAATTAACATGCAGGGAATATATTAAACCGGAGCGGAGCCTAAAGGAGCCTTAATGGGACCCTTAATAGTCTTGCTCTTTCGCAATATGCGCGTGCCGTGTTTATCGGGCTCTTCGGTGGTAAGTACACCGCCTGATGGGAGTAAAGAGGTACAACCAGTCTCACTATTCATGAGCAAACCGTCCAAAGTGTCCCGGAGGGAGATGTGTGCCGCCTAAATTCATGTTTGGGTGTAAAGCAAAACAGAAACGAATATGATTTGAAAACAAATAAAGGGCAAAGTGCTTACTGAAAAGGTTACACAGTTATCACCGAGGTTTCCAACCAGTTCCTGTCGGAGGGTGTGAGGCGGGGAAAGGTTGATAGTTGTCAGGTCCAGGCGCAGAACCTCATCCCCCTCAGGTGTTTTGACATTTTAAGGGAATTTAAGCACAGTGGTCTTCGGCTTCGACCCCTAACAACACAGCGAGCCTCTCGCCGTCAGGCAGCGCCGGCAGAAAACCGGCCCTGACATTTTGTCTTCTTCCCGGCATGAAGCGAAGGTGCGTGTGTGCTCACAGGCGCCTGTTCAGGAACCGGGTGCGCTGCACTGCTTCCTTCCACCCACCACTTTCTTTAGATAATGTAACACGTGAAACCTGCACACACTCGGGTGTCAAACCGCAGAGCGATGCCTGTGTGGGCCACGTAATGAGAGAGAGAGAGCAAGGAAAGAGAGGAGAAACCGTCCTCAACGTAGCAGTTAGTATCCAAGTAAAGCTTGGAATGCAGCGACGAATAAACACAGAGGACGTCGAACCTGCTGGAGGCCAGTTATCAATACAGCACGATGATGTGAGAGTTTGGAGCTGTGATCAGACCGATATTTTCCTTTTTTCTCGCTGACACTCCATAATTAGATTAGAGTCACATTAACCGGGTTATATTCCTCTGCAGTTGCACAACAGCATGAAATGATCAGAACCGCAGAATTTCAATAAGCTGGAAGCCGCTCGAGTGGAAGGGAGAAAAAAAAAAAATCTTCATTTGCGGTTCAAAAACATTCTAATGGGAGCGACGTTCGGATGCACTAGACCTCGGTCGGGTAACTGTATTTCCGTGTACTTGTTCCTGGTATTTGTTGTAACTGCAGGTGGAGGTGTGTGGGCGGTTTTTTACCTCCGCTACAACCGTCTCTCTGCAGCTGTCGATGCACGAGTGTGCAAACGCTCTGCTACCTTGAATAAGCTGAAAGAGATGCAACTTCCACATAAAGCGCGGTTGAGAGAAACACTTGCCAAGACAATGTCATATAAACTCTTCTCTCGAAGTGCAGCGAAGACAAACCAAGGAGTCGTTGAGTTATTCCTTCGCATCAAACTCAAATAAAAAAGTTACTAAAAGGCAAGAAAACGTGGACGGGGAGTCTGAAGGTCCTTTGATATGGTTCAATAATATTTCAGTATTTCAGTGTCAACAGTCCTGTTAGCGAGGTTAAAAATCGTTTGCCACAGCGTGACTGGCACTGCCTCTTTAATTCATGTAGTGACGCATCTCAGCGCCCTCAGGAATGGGAATTGATACGGTTATATTGATACTGACGCCTTTATACTATACTTTATACTTCCTTATTGATTCCTGAGCAGTGTAGCAACAGTTGATCTCAGAAGGAGACTCGTTGTGCAGCATTCATTTAACGACCTTCGTCATCTTCCTTCCTGGTATGAAATCAGGCCTGTATCGATAACAGGAATCAAGAAGCTGCTTCTATGTTGGATCGGAGTATTTGGAACCTGTTCTGAACTGGAATGGACACTCGTCACGCGTCCCTACAGTGGAGGACGCCCCTCCGCCGATGACGAAGTTAACACACCTTTTCTAATTATGTTTCAAAAGCCTTTCAAGCTTTCGCGTGACGAACAGGGAGGGGTCTTTTCTGAAATGCTCCGCCATACAAAAACATGATTTTTGTTCCGGATCAACTGGTTCACCTGCGTTCCGTCTGTGCTCTTTAATGGGTGGACGGAATTCCTGAACAATCAGTGAAGAAGAAAAATGTCGTTCTACATGTTCGGTCGGAGCTTTACTACAGGATGAACGCCGGCTCCCACGATGACAAATGTCAGAACAACAGTGACACAACAACACAGGTGAGCTGACACCTGCTCGACAGGTGTAAAACAAGTAAATAAAATGATGAACAGTCATTCCAAACCTGTCCGTCTGAATCTGAAGAAGCTAGCTATCACGCTACCATCTGTGTTAGCTGTTTTCAAGTTAAGGGGATGTTTTTCCTTTTCAGAAGATATAATAACTTAAGAATGCTCAACGATATCTATTCGCCTGACGAGCTAACATACCAGAAGATAAGATACCTTTCATCTTTCTCTGAAGCGGTGATGTTTTTTGGGGTTGTTTTTGTGTATGTGCGTGTGTGTGTGCTACAACATTAGATTAGAAAATAACACAGCTCTTTTACACCTCCTGTTCCCCCGATCTGATATTCTTTCCTTCACTTTGATCTTTGTCAGACTAGTCAGGAGGCCCGACGCATTTAAATATCATTTAAATATCAGTAACATTAAAAAAATGGGACGCATTATGTTTTCCCCGTCATCCGACGTTTCAAACGTTTCAAATAACGAGATAACACGTGAAAGAAATCCTCGTCACACTCCTGAAATGACTTCAAGGAAGTACTTATTATAAAGGTCATCTGATCCAGACGCAGCTCACGGCCTTGACGTCGGCCATTCAGAGGAAGCCGGGGACTCTTACAAGATAAAGGTGGGCTGCAAATAGAGAAATCATGAGATAAATAAGGACTGGGAGTCATGCTAAGCTACGCTAGTTTACATAGAGCTGGAACTGGACATTCTAAGAGCCACACATCTAACTGTCTTTCATTTACTCGCACGCAGAGTTAAACATTTCTCCAGTTCCGTTTGATGGACAGTTGAGACGGTTCTAGTAGACAGCAGCTGAGTCCCGTCTGTTGACTGGTCCTCCGTGTGTGTGTGTGTATATATTTATATATATATACGAGTGTGTGTGTGCGTCTGTGTGGGCTTGAAGAACAGAGAAGCCTGACGAACTGAACAGAAACTTCACAGTGAGAGACTCTGTCGCTGTGACAGAGAAAAGCTCGGACAGCCAATTATCATTAGAAAAGGACGCTGACGCCGGCTGGAAGGAGACAGAAGAGGCCTCGGAGTCCGCTTGAGATTGCAAATTGGGCCGAGGCATTTTTATCCCAGTATCAAGTCCGACAATTATTGTATACTTTACATCTGTTTATTAGCGTGACGGCTGTTTGTGTGTGCGTGCGTACACACCCTCGCCGTGCCTCTTCTCCACTTTGGGAGACAATGGCTCATGCAAACAGGAAGTTACGCCGGGCACTTCCTGTGCTATATCCAATCAGACACTTCCTCTCGTGCATGTGTGTGTGTGTGTGTGTGTCGCTGGCATTCTACTGGGTCAGTTAGGGAGAGACGCTATAAAAACATCAAACGGCAGCAGCGGTCCTCGGAGAGAGGAACACATCCACCACGACGAGACCCGAATCAGAGGAAATCAAAGCTTCCCCAAGTAACCCTGCATCATCAACAGCTGCGTACCACCATGTGCACCTGACTGGGTGTGTTTGTGTGTGTGTGTTGAGCTGTCACACACACACACAGACAGGTTGCCTAGTCGTAGGAGAGCCGTGTGTTTTCCCGTTTAAGCTGTTGGAGATGACCTGACCCGGATAGAGGCAGAGGTTGAATAAATAAATAAGTCGACCAGACAGTCCTCACACCTCTGCACGTGTGTGTGTGTGTGCGTGCGTGTGTGTGTGTGTGTGCGGTTATTATTGATGCGGACACTTCTTATGCATGAACGCGGGGCGTGCATCTGCTCGCCTGGTCAGGATCGATGTGCAAATGAGGTAAAGACACGGCGCTGTGTCGCGCCGTACGTGCGTTTCCTCTCAATGTGTAATGTCTTGTGATATATGTCTGTATAGTTTACGCTGTGTGTGTGTGTGTGTAGATGTGTGTGATCCTGCTAGCTAAGGGGCTTGAGGGCGGATATTAATGATGCTTTTCTCCGTGTGGAGCTCCGGCGGTACAACAAGCCCCTGACGTGATTAATAACTGCTTTGCTTACCGCGTGTGTGTGTGTGTGTGTGTGTGTGTGCATAGATGCTAATATGTGCAGCATATGAAGCTAGTATGTGTTTTTTTTTGTTATAATAAACACAAGCCAACAATATCGGGGAATATTATTGTACTGACTCAACTTCTATTGACATTTAAAGGATCAAAAATATATTAAAAATAATAAACTAACTGAATTAGGAGCCTCAAACATGAAGTATCAATCCGGCTCTCAATCTGTGTGTGTGTGTGTGTGTGTGTGTGTGTGTTCATGTGTGTGTGAGCTCACCGGGGCTTTTAGAAAAAGCCCAAGTCAACGTCCATGAGAGGAGTACATTAGTGCTTCCTGTTTATGGCACCGGACCCGCTGCTGCCCGTCTAATAAGCTTTATATCGGCGTTGTCTTTCTCGACAGGACGCCACAACACTTAAAGCCCCGGCTGTTACAAGCCAAATGGTTTAATGCAACCACGAAGAAGAACGATGCAAAAGCCAAACGCATCTATTTTACATGACAAGCACGATAAGGCACCGCGAGGTTTGTAAAAATGGGCCTCGGCTCTCGTGTGTGTGAACTAAGTAGGTGGTTGTAAATGTTGTCCATGATGTATGCGTGTACCCCCATTATCTCCGGAGCTCCTTGCAGCCCTGCTTAGCGAGGTGCTCATCATCCATCTTCATTTCCCGAGGTGCCAACGACTGTGTGTGTCTCCGCGTGTGCGTCGAGGACGTTTCCCAAAAAGGTTTGCGACTAAAAAATAAAAGATCCTTTACATCCCGAATCATAATCTTATCTCTAATATTCCTTAACGTCCCTGCCTGCTGCGAGGAATCTACTTTCCTCACACCTGGTTTTGCAAGCAGCTTGTCTGTTGTAGTTAATTCCCCCCTCAGATCCGCCTGTACGTTACCTCCCGCTGACACCGAACACCATGTCGAGCCATCGTCTCTCTCGCCCGGCGACATATCAACCTCACAGACCTCACGATCGCATTCGGCTTCGGGCGAGCGTCCGCACCGCCGACACGTCCGCAGCTGAACACAGAACCTATAAAAATAAGCACGCGCCTGCCAGCAGAAGCAAAATCGGACGGACAGGAACCGAGACACGCATCACTTCTCTTTCCACTCTTCATCACTGATTCGGGACGTCTGGCTGGAAGCCTCGCACTCCTCTCGTCATCTTCATCGAATGTGTCTAATCATGACCAGATAGTAGAATGTTAATGCATCGTAGAGGCTGACATGTCGTGTTCCCTGCTGTATGAAGTGCAACTTTTATATTGAATTAAGACAAATGATTGGAACGCAAACAGGATTATCCACCGATGGAGCCACGTGGTCGCTGAAAGGTCTGTTTTTAACTGTCACATCTTCTTAATTCAGTGGAATTCATCAAACAGAACATTGTTCAGGAGTGCGGAGGAGCAGCTGGTCCGTGTGCGTTCGGTTGGGCTTCCTGTCTGAATCTAATGTGAAGGAAATGGAGGTAATAACCTCAGTTTGACCTCCACGTGTGTGTGGGGTTCCTGTTCGGGTGGTTCCGCCGTGAGGTCCAACACCCGGCTCCGTTTATGAGAACCTAAAGGAAGCCTGCAGCTTGCAGTCAAGGGCAATAACCTTTTAAGAGCTTATCAATTAAAGAAAGAAATCGGATACAGACGGCGCTGCTGCCGGCGAGTCAGCAAGAAACACGATTGCCACGAAGGCTGAGATCACTTTCATGATATTATATCTCCACCGGGGCTGACGGCTATACATTTGTTTTTTTTTGTTGATCCCCGCGTCAGCAAAATGAGAAATGTGCAAAAATAGAGCTCTGATCTTCCAGGAACGGGTGACATTCTGCAGCGCTGACGCACGGACGCGACGAGCCATCAATCTTTATATATCGTTCAGTTCTCCTGCGCTGCCTCCACACACACACACACACACACAAACACTTGAAGACACACTACGGTCACACGCAGACACGCCTACCTTGGACCCAGTGTTCCCCCCCTCTCTCTCCGGCAGAGCTCCAGAGTTTACGTAACCGTGTGCACGAGAACAAGACGAAGCAGAAACAGGAGCTAAATCTTTAAAATGTTCTTTTTTTTGGGATACAGGACCTGAAACAACCTTTTCGGTGGAGTAGAAACCCAATTTCGCGTGACACGGACTGGATGAGGACGAGTTATATCAGGATGATATTGCAATTTAAAGGAATAATAGAGTTCGTTCTTTGAAGCTTTTACATTTCTTGCATCACCGTCCTGTACGCCCGATAAATACTTCCCTCCCTGCGGATCCCCTCGTGGACATTAAGTGATGGGCATTAAACTTTCAGCAGCTGCTGCCGCAGGTTAAAGAAGGAGAACTGGGAAGTTACTATGAGCAGCAACGGTGAACAAACTCCCCTCAGATTAAAACAAAAAAATCTCTTTTAGGTTACACATGAAAACAACAAAGCGGGTTCTGTTGACGAGGACGTTGGTAATACAAACTCGTTACGTGACGCTCTGAAAGCGCCACCTGATGTTCTTGTGATTGGGCCAGATGTGGCCGTCGGGCACTGCGTGGTTGCTTCCTTTGACATCTCTCTCTCGTTGATTGGGACGGTTGATGGAGACGAGTGGATCTCGAGTGACTAACGCATCCGCGTCTCCTTCAACTCCGCCGGGACAGAAATCATTTAATAACGTTTCCACTCGAAGCCGCGCGGAGAGACTTTCTGATGAGCAATGTCATCTGGGGGTTGCCTCACGCCTGCTGTGACCCCCCCCTTTCCTCCTCTGACGGGGTCACCTTGTATTTAAATAACACCGCGGCCCGTTGATCTCCAGGGGGAGGCCGACGCGGCTCCGATTTAGACTGCGGAGGAATGCTGGAATGTTTCCTAACCGGACCTTTGACCCCTGCCACCGCGAGAGGACGGGCTCCACGCCGGGGGTTGTGGCGGCGAACAAGGCCAGAAAGCAGGCGGCACCCACCTGCTGCCCTTCTGAGCACACACACACACACACACACACACACCCGTATTCGTATTGTCCTCCTGCATCGGACACGTGCACGCCGGCACACGGACGGAGTCATGCCCTGTGGTCGTGGGTAAACACCCGGGCGAGAGGCTGACTGCACATGTCAACACACACTAAGCTGCTTGTTCCAGTGGGGACGTCAACACACAAACAGACGAGCAGCAACTCTCAGGGATAAAAGCATCAGAAGATAAACCTCATTTTGTATCAAAAGGTGGCTTCACGTGTATAAAGTCGTCCAAAAAGCGTCTTGTGGTTAAACACGGCGGCCCGCATCGATGGGAGGACCTAGAAGCGTGTCCTCTGTTTGTGTATTTCCTTGCATTCATCCATAACCCGTTTCCATGTGACTGACTTGTGAGGTAGGAATGCTGGAAAAAAAAAAAAATCTGCATCATTGCGTCATCTGGCCTGTGCTAACCTCAGCCGCTTGGCAATGGGCGAAAATGGCCGCGAGCGCCAGTGTGCAAAGGAACTTGGAAGCGTTTTAAAAATAAACGTGGAGCAGTAAAACACTGAATGACTAATCGGTGTGGAGGGTTAAGCCGGGCAGCGTGACCGAAAGGGGAAAAAAGAAGAAGAAGAAGAAGAAGAAAAAAAAAAAGACACTCTTGAGCATGGCCAACGTAATCAGACTGAAAAGAGCCTTTATGCCTGGTGCGCCAAGTCTGCGGAGATATATATGGAGGAGGAGGAGGAGGGGGGGGGGGGGGGGAAAAAAGGAAGAA
>CAAKHC010009673.1:6498-22597 GCA_901007825.1 Macroramphosus scolopax | reverse complement strand
GGAGAGAGAGAGAGAGAGAGAGAGAGAGAGAGAGAGAGAGAGAGAGGGAGAGCAGGTGTCTCTCGGTCCGGTGCAGCACCGCCTCGTGATCCCGGAAATAAACCGGTTCAAGGGAAACTAGTTGTAAAGGACAGAAACACTCTCAGTGGTCTGATGGTGTTCGGGGGAGAAGCAGCGGTGGAGTGTGGATGCTCGCTCCCTCCCGACTCTCTTTTGTGTGTGTGTGTGTGTGTGTGTGTGTGTGTGTGTGTGTGTGTGTGTCTGTGTGTGTGTGTCTCTCTGCGTGTGTCTCTGTGTGTGTCTGTGTGTGTGTGTGTTAATGTGAGGTAATGTAATTGCGGTGAACACATGTAAACCTTTTCCCTTTTTCTTCTTTTTTTTTCTCAATTCTTTGTGCCTTCTCTCTCTCCCCCTCCCCCCTTCGCCAGACACTGTCGTGTTTGTGAGAAAGTCAGTGAACGGTTCATGAACTACCGGGGATAAATTAGGTTGTGCAGTGTATGATAGGATACAACACAGCAGACAAAAGAAAATACAAATGGTAGAGGAAATATAAATAGATATTACGTATAACAGTAAGAGCGTACAGGGTCGTTTTGGAGAAATCGGTCCGCAACACAGTTGGAAGTGTTAGGAAACCTTTTCAGCCATCAGTATGTCAGAAGGCTTGTATGTTTAATTATGTGTAGTAGCTGGTAGGAGTTCACTTCAACTTTAAGAAGAGGCCTGGAGAGTCTTCATGGCTAATATTAGTATTAATATTACTCCTGCTTTAGATAGGAGAGCTGTGGTTGTCTGCTGTTTGTATGTGAACATGTTTAGTCCATTTATTCTGCTTCTCAAACTGTAATGTGTCACAGCGTTTCTGATTGGTCAATGCAAACCATCTGGTTTGGCTCCTGAATGAAATTTCAACAAGCTAAATGTGCTGTTATATTTATTTAAACACACATCAGAGGTGATGCAGAGGATTGTGGACCTGCATCGATGACACCTACAATATTTAGATGCTGTCATCAGTTCTTCCTGCTTTTACTTTGATTTGCAACAAATTACAACATTATCAACTTTACCAAAGTTGTGTTTGACCGTCCTGCTCCTGCTCACATATCATTTCACAACGCTACCAGAATATCATGATCCAAGCTTCAGATGGTCTTCAAGCATTATCGGCCTTGTCCATTCCCAAGACAATGAATAGCTGCAGAAGATCAGATAATTCAAGACAAACAAATGGTGAACAGAAAAAACTAAATCTAATGTTATTGTGTTACAGTTTCATTAAACAGCAGTCTGCTGGAACAAATACACCGAAGACAGCTTCTCTGATGATTCACCTGCTTTTGGCTTTAGATAATATGCATTTACTAATTTATCATTTATGTTTTATTTGTATGCACAGTCAACACGATCGATCGCTGATCTACTGCACATATGTGGAACGTCCAGCGGACACTAGAAGGTAGTAGAATTACTAGGTGTCTGCGATATCCATTTAGGAGTATAATCCTAAAAGCCTTAGTGCCCACCCATTACAATGCCTCATTGAACTATTAGAGAACAAACAGCTGTCTCAGCTGTAGCACCCTGCGTGTGTTCATGACACCCGTCCTGAAGTATAAGAGGGGCTTGCAGGGCCTCTCTGTTCGGCTGGGGATCAGGTATCACATGTGCGTGCATGCATCCCTCTATCTCTCTGAACTGAAATCAGTGTATAATAATGAACAACACTAATTCCTGACCTCTCTCACAGGTATATCCAGATCTCGCACTACTGCAGAGCGACCATCTGCATTGGCTGTCTTGGGCCCCACATCCTCCAACTCCAAATCAACAGCCAATCAGCAGCCAGTATTAGGAACGACTGGACGACCTGCCGCAACCGCTGCATCAAAACTTCCTGTTAAAGGATTACCCACAAGTCCCAGTTCCTCATCTCTGGGATGCAATGAGAACAATGGAGCCACAAGCAAAGGTGAGGCGCTTATGTGTGCAGTTCAAACAAGTTCTCTCGCACACTCACACTGTCACTAGAGGTGGTTGTCTTTGGTGTGGTTTTCCTGCTGAACTTCCTCCTCTTTCCACTGACATTGTCTGTCACACACAGGCACACTAAGTGTGTACTCATGTGAGTGTGAGGGAGGGATTGTTGACAGCAACACTCTTCCTCTGTGGAGGTCAAGGAGCACATCTGGTCAGGATTCAGAGCATCCAGGCAGTGTGTGTGTGTCTGTGTGTGTGTGGTGGTGCCTGAATGTTAAGTGAGGATAACTATACGCTATAGAGTACAGTTTATCTTCTCCACAATACATTGCGAAACGTAGTGTACAGCCGATGGTCACTAATCAATCACTATACACCATCATGTATTGTGGCTGGTTGGGAGAGGAAAGAGAGCCTGCCAAAGTGGAACTGGATGTAAACATTAAATGGCTAAAGTGAAGTGACAACACAATCACACTCTACTGTAATAGTTTAGCTCCTATTAAACATAAATGTAAAGGTTGTTTTAGCTTCATTTGCTCAGCTACAGTTTGAGGACGTTTTGCTCCTGTAGCAGCACCTCTCCGTTTTCTGTGTGCTAATCCGGTTTCCCCTGGTTGCATGATCCGGGTTCATATTGGTGACACTTCCACTGGGGTTCATTAAGAAAATTATTAAGAAATATTTTCGATAGAGTAGTTTTTTCCCCCCTGATGACAGGCACGCGACAAATCATTTTTTACTGCGAAATAACGCATGTACGTTGGCGCCATAGTACGTTAGCGTTAGCTGACGTAAACAGAGCAGCACGTCCCAACTGAAAGGCCAGAGAAAACGTTACTTTATATATTTGGGAAATAAGGTGGGTAAAATATAATGTGTTTATCACGAAAATGCAGGCCGGTATTTATAACGGTCGGTGCTTCTATGTCGAGCTATATTTTAATTAATTAACGAGACTAACATCCGACATTGACCTAGCTTAAATTGTGCGACTGCCCTGACGTCATTAGCCGCTTTGAGAAAATTAGCAAGTAGTGTCTGAAAGCATATTTTCATTTAGCTGGTAACTCGATATAAAGTTTATTACATATAAATCCCCATATAGTAAGCAGGGGGTAGTGAATGATTGTGGACAAGCCTTAGTGATACGCTGGGCAGTTTGTCACGATGCTGTTTTGGTCAGCAAAGTTAGCTAGTTGTTATCGTCATTGTCTTGACGATGCGTTTCAATGACTTTGCGGAAATAACAGCAATATTGTCCAACATAACATTAGTAAGGCTTTAGTTTACCCCACCTGGCATAATGACGTGCCTCTAGCTAGACTAGAGGAGTATCTACAACTTTGACCACACCGAAAATACAGATGGATTCAGAGCAAAAAAGGTTTCGAGGAAATAAAAACAAAACCAGCAGCTTTATCACAAAAAGAGGATGCCGGCTGCCAATAAGTGAGTATAAGAAGCTGTCATTTGTTTAAAAAGTGTAACAAAGTGTCCGGATTTTTTCTTGTGATGCTTTTTCTCTAGTAATATTCCTTTTGGGTCTGTATCTCTACTCATTTTCTTATTCGGAGTTGCTGCTTTGCTGTTAATATGTTTGACAATCCCTACCAACTTTCTTCACAAAGTTGACAGCAAAGACTCAGACTCTGTCCAAAGTTCAGGAAAAAAGCCAGGAAGCAGACTTACAGTTAAATTAAACAGAAAAATGCACATTTGTGAAAATATTCATCCTCTGGTAGAATGTTGTCTTCAGTTGCTATTTTGAATTTATTTTCTGCTCATAAATCACAATGCTATATAGAGATCACTATGTTGTTATATTAACTGCATTACATTTGGGATGCTCATGATTACAAAGACTGTTATATTTGCTAAATATTGTTGCCTCTGCTCCATTTATACTGCTTCACAACTGAAATGCTTCATCTCTATAAAGCATATGAAGTATTGGAACAATCTCTGTATCTTCTCTTTCCAACATCTCCAGGGGCCCCGGCACCTACAGGGACCAAGCCAGATGAGCGGCCCAACAGAAGCACTCTTCCTGTGGACAGCCAAAGCGGGACAAAAGCCAGCAGCTCGAGCACCACTACTCCCACCTACACCAGTAATCCAAGTGACATATTTGCTGGTGCTAACAACAACACTGTCACAGTTCCTCCAAAGCTTCCTGCAATGAGAAGCAGAGCTCTGTCACTGCAAGCCCGTACCACGGCTACAGGTGTGTGTGTGTGTGTGTGCGTGTGCGTATGTGCGTGCGCGTGCGTGCGTCGAAATCAAATGTATTGCTGCATCATATCAGACAGTTGTGAATGGAAGGAATCAGATTTGAATAAAGTCAAATATGTATTGATGCATGACAGAATCTAACAGTTCACTCAGCATTCATGTGTTACATTCAAAGACATAGTCAGTTAGATCAACCTAAATCTTTGAAACAGTTTCATTGTCATTAGCAGGTTTAATTTGACTTTGTCCTTCTTTGATCCGATAATTTTTAATGTCAGTGCACTACTTTAATTTCTGTTTGGGACAGAGAATGGTTGATGAGTCAATAGAATGTTTATTAAGGGACTTAGTGATTATGTTTACAATGGTCTGCTATTCTAATTAAGACAGTTTCAGATAAGTGTTTACATGGGTTGCTTTCATAATATAGCTGCCTTAACTGCAATAGGACATTTTGGGCATCATTGCCCAGCTTTTGAGTGATATACAAACTGAATTTCTGGGGTGGACTTCCTCTGCCATCTCCCCACAGGTCTGAAGGCCCCGTCAGTCCCCAACCACAGCACGGCCAAGACCGCCGCCACCAATCAAACAACAAAGACACCTTCTGCTGCCAATCAGGGGCTGACCAAAGCAGCGTCCCAATATCCCCTGCAAAGAAGCGGCTCAGCAAGACTCAGTCGACTGAACAGCATAGGTAATGAATTTTGAGAGGTTTTGTTCTGCTGTCCTAGGCTGGCAATGGGAGATGTTTGAGTATAGGAGACTGCAGTTGTGTCAGCGTCTCAAAACTGCATTAATCTTTGCAAGAGCAACAATGCGAAACAGGGACGCTGGAGGGACCGAGAGAAGGTCTATATACTGACAACATATTTAATGCTGTGCAGCCTTCAGGTGATGTGTATTAACTGGCCAACAACATTTTACACCAGTTTTATTTTACACTATGACAGACATCTCAAAGCAGCACAGCGTCATATTCTCCTTTTGACAGAGGATAAAAACTGACTGCAGGTTTTTATCCTCATCAGAATATGGTTTACTATTATATCGGCGAGAGAACAATACACCTGAACTTATAGCACACACACACACACACACACACACACACACACACACACACACACACACACACACACAAACAATGTAAAGCATAATAAATACAAGACAAATACTTCAAGCCGTCATGTGACAATAAGAATGGTTTTGCTTAACATTGTTAACATGTGGCCGGTTGCTGTCTGCTAATCACTCAGCACAGCGCTGACTTTGGCTGTAACTTTATGTAAGGTTCCAAATCATGTGGCTCTTTGAAAGCCAGAACTAGTTGTTTCTACAATTTATAATATTGATAGCCTAACATTTAGTTTGGCTTGATAACTTCTTGAAAGTGTTTCCTGAGTCGAGGGAGCGAAAAGCTTCAGAGACACAGACCTGCAGCTGAATCTGATATGGATAGTCCAGGACATACTTTATGATGTTCTTAGCCCTCGTCACACAGCGACAAGGGCTGGTGATGTTCTAGTGATGACAGCTGTGTGCTATTACAATTGAGCAGTTGGGGTTTTTCTTGTTTCTTTTTGTGGACTGTCAGTACTGAACAGCAACCCTCACTGATGAAAACGAATCCATAACAAGCAGCGGTTTACGTCATTTTGAAGACCGAGTTCAAGTCCAATGTGACCCTTTAGTGCATCTGTTAACCAACAGTTTTAACCAACCATAATTCAAATCAGGTATACATCTGTTTTTTAAGAGCAACTTTTTTAGTAACATGAGATCATGCTATTAATACTGAACTGTACTGTGGGATGTACGCTGTTCAGCCACACACACACTTACACACACACAAGCACACACATTTGGACTGACTGACGACAGCTCGTACTCTGGAAGCTTATACAAACATAATTATTATCCCTCTGCACCATCTCTGTAATTATTCGACTGCTCCTGACACACACACACACACATGCTGTGGGATGCTTTACAGTGGAACTATATTTGTATCTCAGGAACTCTGAGTTGGACCTTATCTTTATGTGCTGTTTAGTGTGCTAAAACTGTTATGTTGCCCAAGTTCACAATTTTCACACTTTCAGTGTTGTTTCCTGCCAAAAACACATCTCAAAGCAGCTGCAAAGCTGTTGTGATTCGATATCAACCAAATATTTATACAAGCAGTGCAAGTTGCAGTCAAATTATATTTAAAGTTCCAAATGATGACCTCATTTCTACATGACAATAACTGGTCGTATTGATAATATGAGGTGGAACATGGTTTCCTTCATGCAGGCCCTGTGAAGCCAGGACCTGTGGTAGCAGCCTCCCCATGTGTGGTTGCTCTGGTCTTGGGGTTCGGGCGCCTGGCTGCCCCCCCTTTGTGGCCTGTGCTGGAAGTCTCTCTGTGGTTTGTGGGGAGCCACTAGACACAGACATGCTGTCACCCTTGTGATGCCTTAAACTACACGCACGCACACGCGCACGCACACTCACACTCACACTTACACTCACACTCACACCCACACACGCAAACACAGAGAACACTTTATAAGTACCACACATGCATTTGATTCATCCACCCCCCTCTCTCATATTCACACACACCACAGCACCCTCAGGCGTCAGTGGTTAGCAGTGCGAGCTCTTAAAGGACTCTGTGTCTTTCTTTAGTTCTTTTTGTCTTCATTAAACATGCCCTTTACTGATTCAGTTATCTGGTTTTATTTTATCGTCCTTGAGCGGTCTTGTGCTCTCAGGGGACTAATTGTTCTATTTACTGTTAAAATTCATTTTAAAATATTACATTTTTAATTTTTTTTGAGCAGGGGTAGAGACCAGTTGATGATGTCATACATACATACATGCTGCAGCTGCGGGCCTGGCGTGTGACGACCTTTTTTCCGTGACCACCTTATTTCTGTGCACCATGCAATCGTAATGCAGCACTGATGTGGTAGTTTTCAAATGAGTACATGATGTTTAAATCAACTCCTCCCTAAAGTGAACTCATTTTAATGAAGGAAGGTTTTTATATTGCAGGTTGGCATTAGGTTTTTCCAGGCGGACGTTAAACTGGCACCTGTGTGTTGTGAAGCAGGAACATGTGTACATCAATGTGTAAAGGATTAATGACGGTCTAAAAAAATCTGAAACACGTATGGCAGGAAAATACAACTCTTCTTATTCAATTTGACCATTTCAAAACCGTGTGTGTGGAAACAAAGTATTTTGTTTCACTGAATAGCCTTAGCATGGCACCTGCCACTGAGAGATGAAGAGACAAGACATTGTGTTTGTGTCCAGTGAGAGTGAGAGAGGGGGGGGGGCTTCTCCCACCATCTTGGTCTCTTCAATACTTCTATTTTTAACATCACATCGAACCTTTCAATGTAAAGTGTGTCACTCTATTTCAAGCGGGAACATAAAGAGGGCAAGAGACCTGAAAAAATGATGGAGAGAGGGAGCAATGGAGGGAACGAGCAAAGGAAGAAGAGAGGGAGAGAGATTGAACAAGCGGTGGCTAGATTATTCAAATCCCACCCACTCCCTTCCCCCTCATTCTCTGCAACATCCCTCCCTGTGTGTGTGTTTGTGTTCTTGGCTCACAGGGCTTTAGAAATAGCAGGAACATGGCGTGTATGGATGCTTGTCTTTCTCCGGACATTAAGTGTCGTGATCTACATTTCTGTGCCGATATGTAAACATACACACATCTTATTGGTGTGTGTCGGTGGGCTGGATTATTGTGTGTTTTGGTGTAACAGCAGAGACGGACTACAAATCATCAGCAGCATAGAGGATTTTCTCTCCTCCCTCCTTCTCACACACACAAGCGCACTACCTCTCTCGTTTCTCCCTCTCTCCATCTTTTATCGTCGGTTGCTTCACTTCCACCTGGACTACAGTGAAGTACACAGTACACATCTATTTTGGCGCCATTTCTCTGTTTCTGCTCTGGGCTGGCAAGAGAAACAATTTTTCTGACTGTTGTTGTTTTGCAGTGGTTCCTCTTTGAATCAGTGAAGGACAGCGTGCAGCTTGATGGATTCCTCTGTTTTTACTCTTTGTGTTTTAATGCCTCTGTTTTTTTTTGTACAGGGATTTATGCTTTAAATTTTAAATCCTGTTTTCTCAGCTCCGTTCCTGCTGTCGTCTTCACATGACAGCAACAATCTATTAGTCTTGTTTTCTTTTGTTTTAATATTCACTTCATAATTTAGTGGGACATTTTACTTTATAGAGACTAAAACTAAGACCGTTGTGCATGTCATCCTGTTGATGCAAAAGTAAACTGGGTGATGTAAGAAGGCAGCCGGATTAACGGCAACAAACAGCAGAGAAAGTTGAGATAGAAGACAGATTCCAGGTCAATTCTTCATCAACAGAGACTCGAATAGTCCAGAGGAAAATGCAATGTGCTTCAAGTTAAACGGTATCTCGGACTCAAAATACCAGAGTAACACCAAATCTTACAACCAGGACTTTGTCACCCCCTTTCGAGGATCGTTGTACTGGAGGACACACAGAGACCATGCTATGGTCTCCCAGACTGTCGCTGTCCAACTTCCATGTGAAGCTGACGGCCAAAGGACTTTTCCGAAACCTCCAGCTGCTGTCGGGATGTAGGAAGAACACTGTGGTCTTCCATGCAGGTCTGCAGACGCCCCTGTCCTCTTTGTCCTCTCATCACCCCGTCATCCCGTGTTTCATTGATCACTGCAGTCTTGTCACATTACTCCAAACCATCTGTGACCCCCTTTTAGAAAACCGAGAAAGTTGAGATTTTTCACATCTACACTCACCTGCTCATCCACCCTTCTATCCATTTCCCATCACCTTTCACCTTTTGTACCTTTATACAGTTTTGTTCTGTTATTTTTGTATTGCTCAGGTGCTGCCACGGCCTACTACAGGAGCTCATATACTGTCCTCATATAATCCTAATGAAGAGCCCCTTCATTAGCTCCTCTTATGAAAATTATTTCAAAATAAGGTCCTGTACTTGTGCTTGTGTTGGCACAATAGAATAATTTCTATATACGTGTACTGTCTACCAGTGACCTTCCATATCTGCCTTTGCAGTTCAAGTATTCTCTTCCATGGGGGAGATTCCCTTTGACGAAAGTGCAGTGATATTATTATACTGTTATATTATCTGTTTTGTTCATCTCTATCTGAAATCATGGAATGGAAAAGCTGATTTCAGATTAGCCTCGAAGGCCACTTCGCCCTCTACCCCTCCCTCGGCTCCTCCTGTTTCCCGCATGGCGTGGCAGCCATTGTTGCCTCCATCCCTCCTCCACTATGGGGGCTTTCAATATTGTGTACGGCAGTCACCGCAGCAGCATGGGTGTATAGGATTACAATAGGGCCGTCAGTTACTTTAACACTAGTGTGTACACAACGGTGTGTGTGTGTGTGTGGAAGTTTTCTGCATGAGTGCTTCACCAGTGGCCTGATGAATAGCCGAGGCTACGCTCTCCTTTTTAACTGTACCCATGCCTAGAGGGGCACCAACCATGTGACTCACACACATACACAGACTAGAAATAACCCAGGAAGACTCTGGCTTTTACTTATTCAGCCATTAAAAGGCTGCTCTCCATTCGTCGAAGGTTTGTGCCTTCTGTGCAACATAGCAGAGAACATGTACTCACTGTAAATACTGCAGGAAAGGAACTGTAGTGTATTATACACCATCGTGCTATCTGCTAGATCTTTGCTTTTTATACCATACAGTGGGACAGACAGGTTGTCTTTGTGAACAGCCTTTTTTTGAGTAGCCTTAGAAGACGTAGCTTGGAAGACTCGACACTTCTGTCACCAAATGAACTTGCATCATTGGTAACAATGATTTGGCCCGTTTGATTCATTGTGTTAATCACAACTGAACCAAAACTAATGCTGGCATCAGGCTTAACGACAGTTTGTTGGTGATCAGCTTGTCAGATTAGGCAGTCTTATTGCCATAAATCATTCTCTTGCCTTGAACTAAAGCTGGAGACATTACAAGTATGACCCAGACTGATAACTACTGATGAAATGTGTGTGAGTTTATACGCCATCGAGGTAAAGCATAATTACTCCTCTATTAATCTCCAGCATTTATCTTTTTCACTGTCATAGTTCATCCTCGAGGAAATGTAAGAAAGACAGGGGTGTCTCCCCCGAACCATTTCATTGTTCCAGTTGAGCAGCCCGTCTCTTCTGCATGTTCACATATGTGAGCCAGAGATAACTCAGCCTTGTGATTGTTGAACGTCAAGGAACTATGAAGGAGAACACAAGAAGCTCCTGCTATGCCAGACTTTCCATCGGGTTGTCTCAGATGCGTCAACGCTGTTCTTGCCACAGTACAAGCCGTTAGTTGTTCCTTTAGTTCACAGACTTGCCACCAGGTCAGAATCAGGCTGAATCTGTGTGTCTGAACCCGGCATAAATCGATAAAGCTGCTTTTAAATGTGCACGTGGTAATCTCAGGGGTTTAATTCAAAACATAATCCGCTGAGGGATTTGTCTTAATCAGATTTCTGTTTTGTGAGAGTACAGTAGAGATGATGTACCTCGGGGCATGACTGTATGAAATTGATGGGGAATTTTAACACAGCAGATAAAAGAAGATACCAGTGAAACGCTTCAGCAGCCTGACATGTTGTTGGCTTGTATATTTTCCAGTCTCATTAGGCCGCTGGGCTTTCAATCCGACACATAGAATTCTTTCATGTGTCTTGGCAAACATGCTCACTGAGTACTTCCTAATCACTGGTGGAAATCAGTCTTCATGGTTCTTCATGCTCTGCTCGTGTTCTGTGGACAATATTTTTCTAGTTTTTGTTCAGGAGAACATGTTCCACCCTGCTCTCTGGTAAATATTGCCGCTCAGCTGCACAATCATCATGCTGTTTCCTCCCAGCCCATCTGAGCCCAGCTGCACGTGTTTGGCTGTAGTGTGCTTTCAGTCTGAGGTCTACAGACCCACTTCCCCACTGCTGCCTGTCATCAAAAGTAGGTTAGAGCAGGTTTAGTCACCACATGTGCATGTCCACACACACACTGCACGCTGCAGCGTTTCAGCTGAGGCTGGCCAATCGTGCAAGCTTTAAACTGTTGTTGAGGTTTCTGTTTTTTTCCTGATGTAGTGGCAGATGAGGGCAGTACAAGATGTATCTGCTGAGCTGGAAGATTTTCCCGGATCGGCAGATATGCAGCAGATGTCTGCGGCGGTGTTCTCTCGTATTAGTTAAAGTAGGTAGAGATGTTCTCCGGGCGATAAAGGAAAAATATGATAAGGGAAGTTTATCTTTTCTAATCTTCTTTGAATTTCGTTACCTCGTCTGCCTCTGGTGCCAAAATCTGCTGTTTGCCTTAAACAGCCAGTGGTTGAAATGATCTGAGCATTAATGTCACTGTGGTTGTTTCACATCTTCTTTACTAAGGAACACTCAACTCACTCAACATGTGGTTCTTGAATGTTAACTTTGCCTCAGTGGGATCGCTGAAGTGGTTTGTGTATATATATATATATATATATATATATATATATATGTATATGTGTCTGTATATATACAGATATTGTATGTACGATATGTGTATATAGTCATTAATTCCTGATGGGGTGCTTCCCTAATGTCATCACTTATGATGAAGGCCATCTTACTGCGTAATGAAGAAGACTCACGTGATCCGTTAGGTACTGTCCTTTCTGTCCCCTGTGCTCTGTTAACATCATGTACATGCTAACAGTCTTGTTTCTCTCTCAGTCTGGGCTCAGCAGCTCTGCATGACTGACTGGCAGACTCCAGGTATAAACTGCGCCCAAACACAACCACACGTTAACTGCAAGAGAGACACACTGCGACTGAGGCCATGTCCACACGGAGACGAATTTGGGTGTATCCGCCTAAGTATTTGATCGTTTGGACGTTTCGTCCAGACGGAACCGCGTTCTGGGAGCCTGAATACGCAACTTTCTGAAAGCGGGTCCCAGAGTGAATAAATCCGAAGACGCCACCCTTGCGTCTCCGTCTTTACAAGCCAGTACGCATCTTTCCTGAACCGATTACGTCATAGCCTTCTTCAATACACCGCGGAGAACATGCTGTAGCTGTTTGTATCTTCCGCCATTCGTCTTCTTCGTGTGTTTGTTCATCGCACGGGTTTTGCGCATGCTCCATTCTTCTTCTCTGTTTTTAGTGTAGTTTGTGGCAGCATTACAGCATTTCCAGTGGTTTCGTTTGGACGCACATATTTCTTGAGACGATTTCGTGTTTACGGAAAACTTTTTTGAAATGAAAACGATTGGTTCCGTCTCCGTGTGGACATGGCCTGAATGTGTTGCTGGTTGCTGCCAATTATCTGCAGCTGCCTTGTACTTATTGAAGTGAACTCAATTCTAACTGACAGGCCAAACGAACATGAGTATGTGTGTTTATTGCTCTGTAATTGGAGGAGGAGACACCATGTACTGAATCTTCCACACATTAGTTTTCTATAATCATGGCTGCAGCCCTGCATGTCTCCAAATAGCCTTTCAGTGCCAAAAACTGTCCAACAGCCTGGTTGCAATTGATCTATATGAGTCTGGAAGATATCTATGATTTAATCCAAATCACATTTATTCACTGTTATTTACCAACTAATGTCAGTGCAACCTGGATGGAGAGTTAATGGGGTTGAACAGTGTACATTTTAAGTTTTGAATTGCTGGGTATTTCCAGTGTGTACAGTTCCGCCTGTGGCATAAGTAAATATATTTACTTCCCAGCCGCCTCCACACATCAGCACTTTACACACTGAGTTCATGTTTACAGGGCTCTGTTGTGGTAGTAGTGATGTTGAGGTGATGAGCCTGTGTGCGGTGTTTTAGTGATGAATCAGTGGCTGTAGTGTGTCTGTCAGTGTAATCCAGCAAACTGTGTGCTGTTGATATGAAACTGAACTCATCAAGCACATTGTTCAAACACACACACACACACACACACAGGAAGTGGCTTTCAACATCTGCCAGCACCTCAGTGCTGGACTGTAAGACAGCCAGGCAGCAGGTTGATGTTCCGTGAAGCAGTCAGGACTTCTATTCTTAAGTGCTGTTGAAGATGACTCATTGATTCATGTGAGTGCGTGCTGGACAGCCTTTGTAGAATCTCTAGCAATGATTCGTTGTTACCCTGACCACGGTCACACTGAAGTGTGCAGCAATATGATCCAGTTTTTACTATATTTGACCTTCCTAGTTCTTCACCCACATGCTCTGAACAGCTCTGGTAGAACCATGATACAGACCAGCATGCTCTGCTTCATGGTTACCACTAGGTGGCAGTATTTCTAAGAAAACTGACCTCAGGGCCTGTTACACCAGCACTCACATGCACAGTACTGTCCTGTTTAAAATCCATTTATATTTCAATGTAGATTTTGTTTTTTATTTAATAAAGCTTAAGTGTGTTTGGTTCTATCTCAGTGTGATTCAGTGGGGACTTTCAAGAGATTACCACTGACGTCCTTGGAACTTAATTTTCAGTAAGGCTTTGGTCACATTTGTGGTGCGATTATATCTTCATGTTAATTTCCAAAGACTCAAGTACACTGAGCTTTACTTCCAGTCAGAGAACAACTCTGGGCCCTGTGGAGGCAACAGACTAACAATAAATAGATCGGAGGATGAGGGAAATCCTCAGAGAGAGAGAGAGAGAGAGAGAGAGAGAGAGAGAGAGAGAGAGAGAGAGAGAGAGAGAGAGAGAGAGAGAGAGAGAGAGAGAGCTATTAGATTGACCGCACTGAAAGACGAGCTGAGAGCAACAACAGAGGAGGAGACAGAAAAGATGTCTTCTCTTTTTTTCCTTCTCTAATTGCTTTGTCTCTGGTAAGGCTCTCCTTAATGCACACTGAGACCAACACACATACACACTGGCCATCATTACCACACAATCCCATGATGCATCTGCCCCAGCATCAGCAGTCGGAAGGGCGTATTCTCATCTGTGAGATGATAGTGAGTGAATGAAACGAGTGTGTGTGCGTTTGTTTGGATGTGGTGGTTAATCCCAGACTGACGACACCTCCTGCATTTCTCTTCATATCCTTCTTTCTGTTGTCTTTTATCCAGAGGATGAACGAGTACTTGTAATTTCCTGTCGTGACCCTGCTGTGGTGTCTTCTTCACAATTTGTTAATGAGCTGAGTGGGTGTTGTGGGTATGCTGACACAATGCTGAATGTGAGGCCTGCCACCCATACACTAAGCGGATGCCGTTGTCTTGCAGTGGAAAAAAACAGGCCCCGGGAGGTGCCATCAAGACCCACAAACGGCAACGGCAGCTTCCCTGTACCAGCGCCTGCAGGAGGGAACCAGAACACACAGAATCCACCAGCAGACCCGGTATGTCCTGTTCTATACATTTTCTGCTTTAGGATGCTAATTGAGCTCCGTCGTTGATTTACGCTGCTGCGAAAACCTTAAATCTGAATAAACATGTATGCGTTGATATTTCTTTCTAGCTACCAGATGTGGTGAATGCTAATGCACCAGTGACTCCAGTTCTCCCAGTGCCCGTCACTGATACCACCAGCAGCGGGATAGGCTTCATTGGAGCCCCTGGTTTTGGGTTTAAAGGAAGAACCGGGTCACGATCCAACCCCAAAACAGGATCCCACCTGCAGAATGCAAACAAGCCTGGCGTGGCCGGGGCTGTTGTTTCGGACGGGGCTAAACCGAACCAGAGCAAAGACCAAGCAGAGAAGAAGAACCAGGCCAGCAGCCAGCTGAGGAAGATGCTCATCCTGGGGAATAAGAGAGTGGAGGCTTTAGCTACCGTCATCCAGCATCTCTTCACGGAGGTATTTCACTCTTATCTACAATTAACAAATGAAGAATTATACAGGACTGCAGTCAGCGAGCACACTGTGCTTACATGTGACTAACAGACATGTCGCTCCTTCACTGCTGTCCCTGGGTATTTTGTTTATTTTGAGCTGAGCTCAATGCAACATCACCCGCAGGAATCCGCCCAACCTACATACTGTAGTTAACATTTTGACCACAATATTAATGCAGCCAGTGGTCTCTGTTTTTCCTTCATTCCTCTAGTTCCCAGTTCCCAGTAAGCCTATTAGCTTGCTCTGGTCTGCACATGAAGACTTACGCTAATCGTGGAAATATAAATATCAATTCTTGTGTTTATCTTTGAATCTCTTCTGTCACCTCTGCTTAAAGTAAGCTAGCCGGGCGTTTTAGGGGTTTGAGCACAATATCGGAATCATGGAGTGTGTCTTCATATCTAGTAGAAGCTAACATTCATCACTTAGCCTTTGTCAGCCTGCGGGCGATACACGATGCTACACCTGTGTTCCGGTTAACAGAACAGATTCTCCTCTAGTCAACTGACTTCAGTTCAAGGTGTTACAAGTCTTATTTACAGCATTCCCTTTCTTCTGCCGTGGCAACACACCACAGATAATGGTGGACATGTTTGTGCATGTAAAACCAGAACGGTCTACTGCATCTTTAATGGGGTAAATGAGGGGGAATCATCAGCTATCTGCTCACCACCTTCCCCTTTGGCGAATTAGAGCACGGCGCAGACATCCTATAATTAAAGCGTCAGTCAGCAGATGGTGGTGACAGGGCAGTGCTGCTATTCAAGGTGCGGGGTGAGACGCTTGTAAAGGGAGAGCTGGGTACTGGCTTTTTCTTTTTGGAGAACTGGTAGGCAGGGGGGGGAAGGTTTGTCGGCTGCCATTAACAACAACACAACAGAAACATCTTGCTGCTGTGTGACACTGATGTTCTGGCGGGTCTGTGAATGTGTGTGTGTATGACGTCTGATGATGCTCTATTAGTGTGTGTGTGTGTGTGGGGGGGGGGGGGGGGCAAGAGGGTG
>CAAKHC010009669.1:7286-22269 GCA_901007825.1 Macroramphosus scolopax | reverse complement strand
CCATCATGAGGAAGTCTTCCAAAGGCTCCAAGACGTCTGTGAAGGCCGAGCAGCCTCCCGGTAGGTTTCACCCGTTAACATCCACGTTGCCGTGTGTTAGCACATGTATGTAGCATGTTTTTATCTCTCTCTCTCTCTCTCTCTCTCTCTCTCTCTCTCTCTCTCTCTCTCTCTCTCTCCGTCCCTCCCCAGCGTCTGAGGGCGGAGACGACGTGAAGGTGAAGGCCGTGAATGAGATGATGGAGCGGATCAAACACGGCGTCGTCCTGCGGCCAGTGAAGAACCAGGAGAGCAAGGCTGCGACCAGAGTGATGGTGAGGAATCAAATATTAATATATTCAGATATTTGTAGACGGAGACAGAAGAAGCTTCGGAGGAAAGTCTGAAATAATTTAAATATTCTGGGTTTTTCAATGAAGCTGAAGACTTTGAGGACATTTTTTAAAACGTGTCAGACGTGTTTTATTCCAGGCCAGTCTTTAATACAACCCCTCATATGTTTTGGATCCTGAGGTCAAAGGTCAGAGGTCACAGCACCCTGTCAGCAGAGGTCCTCCACTAAACTGCTGCTCTGACATCACTGTCAATTAAAACAGAAGCTCTTTGTGTTTCATTTTATTTCTCGTCCTCATGTAAACACTGACGGGTCACTCTGGGTGATTGTTCTCTCTCTCTCTCTCTCTCTCTCTCTCTCTCTCTCTCTCTCTCTCTCTCTCTCTCTTCTCCTTTGTGCCGCCACACACAGAGAACGGCAGTGAAAGTGAGTATATTGACGTTGGCATCAATCTTGTGATGTGATGTCATCGTCGTCTCTCTGGGGAAAAGCCATTTCCCCCCCCCTGACCTCACACACACACACACACACACACACACACACACACACACACACACACACACACACACACACACACCCTCCTGGTGCCTGCTGGGTCTTTGTTCCTCTCTCGAGGGACGTTTACTAATTTGAAAGTCTTTTATTGGACGTGAAGTGAATCAATGGAGAGAACGATGAGCTGCAGTGTGACGCTGCTTCCTCATTGAAGACGACCAACTGGTTGTCTTTGTTTCCCAGCAGGCTCCAGTGTGTGAGGAGAAAGAGCAGGAGAGCGCCATGGACGAGCTCAAAGGCATCCTGGTAAAAACAACACACTCTTCTGTGTTTCTGACATGTTTCGTAGAAGGTGTTGGAGTATCATGATGATAAACGTTTGCCTCCAGGAGACGGTGAAGAGGAGCCCCAGCCGAGGATCACAGGAGGCGGGGCCTTCGCCGGCAAGCAAGAAGGACAGTGAGCTGGAGGTCATCCTGAGACGCCGCCGCAACAAGGCGGGAGAAGCCGGCTCCGGAGGTGAACACACACCCGGGCAGAGTGTTGGTTTATATTCCTGGAAGTCGGTTCGTCTGTCTGTTACATCTTTTAAAGAAACATCCTTAAATTAACATAAACTAAAATAAACTTAAATTAACATAAACTGTTATTGAGATATGAACTGCACATGCCGACCTGCCGCCGCCGCCGCCGCCGGCAGCGGCAGGCAGCCGCAGTGTTCCAGCGGGTCACATCAGGGCCTGCTGTAATTATCACGCAGATGTTGGCGCAGCGGGAGTCCAGGAGGGGACGACCTGCACCCAGAAACCAGGTCACATCAGCGCTGTCATGGATTTATCTGCTTTTCCGTGATCGATTGACCTCGTGTGCAAAGTATTTGAAGTGAACTCTGAAGGAACGTTGTTACAGAGAGTGAACCAACTCATCAGAACATGAATGAGAGATGATACACTGAACAGAAACCAGATTCTTTCATAAACAGGACTTCTTCTGTTGCTTTCTCTCAGATGAGAAAGAGGGTCAGATGAGCCACGTCTCCTCCTCCGACAGCCTGAGCGGGAGGCGCACCAGCAGCGAGTCGGGCAGGGATCCAGACGGGCCGAGCGTCCCCTCCGTCCCTGCAGGTCCCAGGGTGAGCTCGGAGAGGCGGGGCTCCGGGCCGGGGCCAATCGTGGCCAGGAGGAAGAGCTCCGACACGAGCAAGGAGCCCCGAGTGGGCTCCTGGCAGGAGAGGAGGTCGTGCAGCTCGCTGTCCGAGAAGGACGCAGTGGAGTGTATCAACGGCTGCATCAACAGGTGGAGTCACCAGAACAGTGATGGTGCTTATTCAATGATACTTTAGTAAGTGTGAAGGAAACACGTTTAGCAGAACAAGAGATCAGGTTGGTGGAGCAGAAGTCCAGCCGGGATCCATGACACCAGGTGACAGCAGCGACGTGACCTTTGCCCTCTCTTTGTCTCCACAGTGTGGCGAAGGATGATTACAAGGCGATGGAGAAAAGCATCCAGTCGAACGGCGTCGATCACGCCAAGACCGGAGCAGACGCTCCAGCGGCCTCTTGTACCGGCCCCGTTACCGACAGCACCGACGCCGAGTGCTAGGACGGACTCCGAGGATCCCGGTCTTGTTTCTAGAACCTTCAACATGCATTTATTTAATATTCACTTTCTAATCAGAAGGTTTTAAGCTGCGAGCTCACGGTGGCGTTTAGATTCTTCGGGGTTTTGTTTTTTTCTAACTAGGGCCTGTAACAAGTCACGTAACTGGTTTATTAACGGCCTCGGTTATTCAGCAGCCGTTGTAGAAGCCCCGCCTCTTCCCACTCATGAAGACTGTCACCATGGCAGCGACCTGTCAATCACCAGGTAGCAAAGCCCTGACGAGTCTATGGACTCTAAACGGGACCTCATTGAGACCAGGAACTCGTTAGGAGTCAGTGCAGTTGGCGCCGCCCCCTGCTGGCCGTTAGAAAGAATGCAGGTTTCAGACGCTTTGAAGACCTGGAAGCTACGTCCACTTCTTTTACAGTTTGATTTGATATTTCTTTCCACATTTCTTCTCTACAGTTTGTTTTATTCTTTGGACGTGGTGTTTTATTCCCTCAGTGACACGTTTTAAATGACTCATTCAGATGTCAGATAGTCAATCAGGTCGTTCTCTTTATGTGGATCGCAGATGTGTTCCAATCTTGAGGGGCGTCTTCTACAGCGGCTGCTTGTCCCGGCCACTCAGAGCGTTTATCAGTCAGCTGAACATCACTTCTTTACTTGGGGGGTTTCTGAGCTCGAACCTGTGGATCCTGGAAGACGGGATGGCTGAACTCTACGAGGGAAGTTGCACTTTTTTTGCACAGAACCTCATTTTTTTTCAAACACGTATTCAAGGACTGCGAAGCTTCAGGTTTTGTTTTTCTACTCGATGCACAAATGATCTCGTCTCTGTCAGTTTGTGTCATCGGAAGAAGAAATGCACTGAACTGTTCAGGATCCAGTTAACCAACCTCTGCTACGCCTCCTCTTCTTCGTCTTCTTCTTCTTCACAGCCACGTGTACCGAGGGCTGCTCAGTTGGTCGTTTGTTATCATGTTTTCCTTTAATCAGTGGCAATATTGAGACAGTTATAGTTTATTAGATGTGGTGAAAACATACGTAAGACTTCAACCATGAGGGTGGAGGAACAGGATCGAAGGCTGAGAACAAAATAAAGAAACAAATGAGCGTTTGTATAAATAACCAGCCTGAAAAAAAGCATGAAAGGTATTCACACTGCAAACCAGCAGGGGGCAGCATATCACCAGAAAGGCTCCACATCTGTTAGAAATAAGAAACTTCCTCAGCAGAAATATTAAACTCAAATCATCGTAGATAGTAAAACATGAACCATTTTATTTTCAAATTAATGTTGTTGATGATATTCAACCCTTGTGATCCGTTCAAAACATCACTAATGTCCCCTGATGCAATAAAAGTATTATTAATTTATATTAATAATCCCGATCATCACGACCAAACATTTGTTTACATAATGACAGTGCTATTTTATTTATTAAATAAAACACAAACATTTAATTTATTATCTACTTTTGATCATCATTATCTGGAATATGTCACTGATTTATGCATTATTATAATTTTTGTACTGTGATGGTCCTCTCAGTACTTTCAGAGACAAAAATGTCCCCTCTGTAAAACTGCTATAAAATACATGTTTTTCCACCGGTGGAACACAAGGGTTGAGTATAATTATAAATGCAGGACCTTCACAGGTAGTGGAGTATTTCCTCAGTGAGGTCAGAGTACCTTTACTTCAGTAAACGGTCTGAGTTCTTCCTCCTCCTGTCCGACACCACTGACCTCGTTTGGGAGATGGAAGCTTTGGAGGAATCGGGTGCTCGTGCACTTTGTCTACCTCTCCACAGGCAAAACTTAAACATCCCAAATTACATTCCGTGGTGTGAAAACTCACGAGGTACAGTCGCCATCCCTCCGCTGGAGTACAGACGTCTTCCTCACTTCTTCATCTTCGCAGCCACGTGTACTGAGGGCTGCTCAGTTGGTCGTTTGTTATCATGTTTTCCTCTCAACCCTGAACACCCTCATCGGTTCCGAACTCGACCAACACCCTCACCATCACATTGAACTTACTGTTTATGTAAAAGCTTTCCTGAAGCACGATGCAACAACTTTGACGAGTATGCAAGTCCACATTTGTACGATGCTATCATACCTTGTCAGTTTTTCTTAAAAAACAAACACAGAATCACATTTGAAGGTGTATTTTGTTCCATCTTATTCTAATGCAAAGGACCAGATGTTACTGAACGTGAGGCTGCACGTGAATCAACCCATCAGAGCCGCTATAGTTGCCACGGGCCTGAGCATTATGCATATCGAGGCCTTGTGCAGGCCTCCAGACGGCTGTAGAGTCAGCCCGCAGCTTCTGTAGCTCCTGGGACCTTCGACTTATTGCATCCTTGTTAACCAAGTGGCTTCTTACGGACTGCATCTGACAGTGTGGGTGACGATAGATGTTGTGTGTGTTTGGGATATAAATGGAGTGTTAAAATAAAGTTTTTTAAAACACGGCTTTTCATTTGACCATCACTTGAAATAAATTGTAAATCAAACAAAAATGTGTTTCTTTTTTTATAGGAAGACAAAATCTGCTAAAGCTGCATGGGGAAGGACACAGAGAAGGATTTTGTGAGGATTTAAAGGGTCACTTCCCCCAAGTTACTAATACTAACTGGTACTTGAACTAACACTTTTAGCTATGAAAATTCATATTTTAGCTTGACCTTCTTGAGGGACATACTAAAAATTGTGGAGTGGCAACGTAGGTTATACTTTTTCGTACTCTGTAGTTACTGCGATATATTTACTTGATTGTATATGTTTACCATGTACTTGAGTAGCTACACTGGTTTTTCTAACTCTTGAGGAAAATAATAAGTGAATCAGCAAATTAACAGAATTTATAAAAAGCTGGAGTTTGTTATTTTACTATGAAGTCATGAATAAACAGGCCACAGTGACTCAAGAAATAAACTATTATTTGCTTTTATTTGTATTTAGATTGTATTTCCACTCCGAGACCGCAGGTGACGCTGCTGCTCTTCTACCGCATGCGCACTACACTTCAGATATGAGTGGCAACATGGCGACGCAGTACTACCAGGACATGCAGGAGAGCTTCAAAAACAACAACAAAAGTCGAGAATTCCCAGCTCACACAGCCAAAGTGCATTCAGTGGCGTGGAGCTGCGATGGCAGGAGACTCGCGTCCGGGTCTTTCGACAAAACAGCGAGCGTGTTTGTCCTCGAGAAGGACCGTCTGGTGAGTTCGGTGTTTAGCTAGCATGCTAGCATTAGCGTCGTTTAAGCAAATGAATGGATGTGCAGGTTTAAGCTCGATGATGACGCGTTTCTAGAAATACATTTGAATATTATTAACACAAAGTGAGCTGTCATGGTAATTACACGGTGTTTTATATAGCGAATATGTTTAAAACTTTTTAAATATTAGCCACGAACAACTAGAAGACGTCCCACCAAACTCTGTTCCAAGAAGTCCTGTTTTAACATCCATCCCAGTCCCGGTGATCCGTCCTCTATTAGAGAGTTTTTTATGATTGTTAGAAAATACTCGGCATGTATGAAAACAACGATAATCACAATAAGCTGGTCTTTCTTTTTAATATCTTTATATTGCTTCTCCTTTTTATTAAGTAAGACTAAACATCGTGGACGTAAAATCACATAGTTTTAAACGAAGTTCTTCACTGCGCAAATTCCATTATCGACATGGTGTCGCTTCACGGGCAGTAAATGACATTCATATCACAGGAGCTGCTATTTTATTTATCCAAGTTAATGATCACTATCTATATCTTTAGAAATGAAGCAAACCTTACTCTGCTATCGTTCAACTCCAGCCTTTATGTAGGTGCTCTAAAAAATATTTGAAACATGTGATTTGGACTCAGATTCTCTTAATCAGATATATTTACTGGTCACTTTTACATTTGTTTTGATTTAAACTATTCATGTAAGACTTTGAAGATTCAGTGTGAAGCTAATTTTTATTTTTTGTCTATTTTTAAACCCTCGATGGAGGTGTATTTTTTCTTTTGGCACATTGAAATTTCTCTGACTTTTAGTTACGAAGCTCTCGTCTTTCGTGTTAATGGACATGAAAGACTCCGATAAAGGAAACTGCGAGATGTGTGTTTAATGGGAGTTTGTGGTTGTCCGCAGGTGAAAGAAAACAACTACAGAGGTCACAGCGACAGTGTCGATCAGCTCTGCTGGCACCCAACCAACCCGGACCTGTTCGTCACTGCGTCCGGTGACAAGACCATCCGCATATGGGACGTCCGCACCACCAAATGCATGGCCACCGTCAACACCAAAGGTGGGATTTTGTTTCTGTATGTGATGCCACCGATAATAATCAACCGCATGTCCATTTCAAAATACGTCAAACTGGTCAGGGTAGTTTGAAACGATATTGTATGTGAGAACTTCGGTGGAAGTCATCGTAGCTGCAAAGTCAACAGCAGGAGTCCAGACACAAGTTCTCGCAGTAACACGTCTGGACTCACACCTCCTCCGAGTGTCAGAACCGGCGTGACTCTCTGCTTCCTCCCGGCTGCTCTTTCCCTCTGTCCACATGACGGGCACACTGGGGAGGCCTCATAACCTGAAACTGGTCATTTAGTTCTTCCAAGAGCAGCTAGAACTTTATAGGACGTAACAAGTGAAAAGGATTTCATAGCAGAGTACAAAGAGAGGAGGACACTGGGAAACAGAGAGAGAATGTGTTTCCAAAAATCTAGTTTTCATTTCAGGAGAGAACATCAACATCTGCTGGAGCCCTGATGGTCAGACCATCGCTGTGGGAAACAAAGACGACGTAGTGACCTTCATCGACGCCAAGACGCATCGCTCGAGAGCGGAGGAGCAGTTCAAGTTCGAAGTCAATGAGATCTCCTGGAACAACGACAACGACATGTTCTTCCTCACCAACGGCAACGGCTGCATCAACATTCTGAGGTGTGTGTGTGTGTGTTGTGTGTGTGTGCAGTTAGCAGCAGGAAGTTGTGCAGAATTTATTTGTAAATGAATTTCCCGGCTTCTATTTATTCATGAAAAGCTGCCTGCTTGCTGAAGTCTCCGTCCGTTTTCACACACGGACACCTGGAAGCTGCTCAGTGCAGAAACACTTCACTTTTCTGCAGGAAAAACTTCATGTAGCTTCTCAAACCCAAGAAAACCGTGCAGACAAACAAGTTGATGATGTAACAAGAGATAAATACGAACCCGTCACACGGGGTTAGACGAACGCGCCGAGTCCACGATGGACTTCATGAGATAATGAAAAAATCCAACTGCGAAAAAGAAAGTAGAGCCGAGTAGTAACTCAACTGAAGCTCACCAGCAGCTTGTGTGTTGACGGTTGGGTCGCTGCATGGTTCAGATGAATTCTTCCCGCTGAGCTGCAGTGTCACCTAAACGATGTGTTTGTCTGCAGTTATCCAGAGCTGAAGCCCATCCAGTCCATCAACGCTCACCCGTCCAACTGCATCTGCATCAAGTTCGACCCCACAGGGAAGTACTTCGCCACGGGAAGCGCCGATGCCCTTGTCAGCCTGTGGGACGTGGAGGAGCTGGTGTGTGTCCGCTGTTTCTCCAGGTGTGTGTGTGTGTGCGACCCAGACAGAAGACGTACAACTCAAACTAGCAAATAACGGATTGTGTTTGTAGAACCGTTGTTTCTTTTTGACTCTGGTGTCATAGATCGTCTCTTGTTGTTTTCTGTTGAACTGCAGACTCGACTGGCCGGTGCGGACGCTCAGCTTCAGCCACGATGGGAAGATGTTGGCGTCGGCCTCCGAGGATCACTTCATCGACATCGCAGAGGTGGAAACAGGTGACTCACTTTAAACTTGACATAGTTTGACAGGAGTCCACAGCTACTTTCTGTGGTGTTGACGTAGTTTTGTTCAGTCTTCACTCGTCCCCGATGTGTTTGCGTTGTGCAGGAGAGAAACTATGGGAGGTTCAGTGTGACTCTCCGACCTTCACCGTCGCCTGGCACCCCAAGAGGCCGCTGCTGGCCTACGCCTGCGACGACAAGGAGGGCAAGTACGACAGCAACCGAGAGGCCGGGACCGTCAAGCTGTTCGGCCTCCCCAACGACTCCTGAGGCTCTCGACTCCTGAAGTCTGACTGACTGCTGCTGAAGGGAATAAAACAGTTTGAAGGAAAAAACATTTACAGCCAGCAGAGGGTGCTGTTGTCCAATCCTTTATTTCCCAACAGCTGATTTCATTTCCTGAAACACACCAGTCCTGTAATATATTGTTTTTTAATCATGTAAAATACGTGTTTTCATATTAAAATGGGTTCTTTTCATATCTTGTGTCTGATAAATCCTGACTGAGAAGGCAGAGGTGTTCACATGTTCCTGTTTATTCTAGAAAATAAAATGCAGTTCTTCCTCTTGAACAGGGGTGTCCAAACTACGGTCCGCGGGCCAACTGCGGCCGTGGTCCATTTTTAATTGGCCCGTAGCAAGTTCTAAAAACATAATGGAATACGGCCGCACATGAAACTAGCTTGACTGTGTTGTATTTCTTAGTTTCGTCCCAACAGGTGCCGAGCGAGAAGAGATGCTAATCAAACGGCAGCTAGCCTGCTAGCTAACAACAGGATAGTTCCTAATGAAACACAAGAAAACACCACAACAGCCAGCTAGGAGGGAGCTGAACTCTCTGACCGACACGGGAGAACTTCCTCAGATGGTGACTTCATCAAACAGCCTCACTAACGTGTCAGGAATAATGAGCCCGGAGAAGATGCAGGAATTCAACCAGGTGAGCGTCCAGAAACAAACTGTCAGCTAGCTTAAAACATCAAGTGTCGGATGAAGCTTGTGCTTTAGGTTTTTACTGGATTGCCTGTGATGAGACAGATGACACAGACACCGTTCAGCTGTTCATTGTTCGGGGAGTTGACGGTAACTGTTGCTGTACGGAGGAGCTGCTGGATCTCAGGAGTCTGAAGGGAACAACAACAGGTGAGGACATTATTGAAGCTGATGATGGAACTGAAAGGGGATGAGCTGAGTGGAGTTATGTAGACCCATTAGACTGTTTTATTTCTTTAAGCATATTCAATTATCAGCATAATGTACCTACATTTGATGGATTTACTGACTTTAACACACTACAGGTGAGGTGATACCTCATCTCCAGTGAGTGGCCCCGCCCTGCCTATATTCTTCTGTATACGGCCCTCAGTGACACTCCTTCTCTTGAAGGTCACATGTTTACAGTTTGAGGTTTAATCCTGGTTAGATATTTATGATCGACGTGTTGGAGGTTGTTATTGGAGGCAGAGCTGCAGGAGCAGCAACTACTGGTGTTGTTGAAGGTTGCAGCGGTCTCATTTAATTACTGTGGACCTTGAACCAACGCCGCCTGCGCTGGACAATAAAAGAAGAAGAGGTGGTGGGAGAGCGAGATAATAATAGATGAAACCCCGGACTCCCCCTTTAACTGCAATTACAGACAACAACACCAACACCGGGGTCCCGATCAGAAGGAGCTGCTGCACTCTGGTAGAAAACATTCCCTGACGTCCCGTCAGTCTCCAGTTTGTCCCGTCAGTCTCCAGTTTGTCCCATCAGTCTCCGGTTTGTCCCATCAGTCTCCGGTTTGTCCCATCAGTCTCCGGTTTGTCCCATCAGTCTCCGGTTTGTCCCATCAGTCTCCAGTTTGTCCCATCAGTCTCCAGTTTGTCCCATCAGTCTCCAGTTTGTCCCATCAGTCTCCAGTTTGTCCCGTCGGTAATCAAATGTAGCTACATTATGCTTGATAATTGAATATGCTTAAATTTCAAAATAATATTTTCTAATTTCAAATATTTTTTTTACAATGTACAAATATTTTCTTAACATCAAACATATTTTTTCGTTAAGAAATATTGTTATCAAAATATTTTATTCTAGTCATTTTTTTAATTTCAAAAGATCTTTGTTTTGTATTCCAAATCTCTTGTTCCTTTGTCTGTGGAGCTGCTGGTTCGGGTTTCCACCAGAGACTCCAGTTGTCTGCTGTCCCTCCATCGTTCGGTCCAGCTCAGTTCTGGTCCATTTTCTTTCGCTGGTTGAATCGGATGCAAAGAAACGTTTCTCTAAAACAACGGTTCTCTCTGATCATCAGGTAGTTTAGAACATCTCTCTTCTCTTGGTAGACTCACCTGCTGAGGGGGC
The DNA here is from genome assembly GCA_901007825.1 of Macroramphosus scolopax. Taxonomy (NCBI): domain Eukaryota; kingdom Metazoa; phylum Chordata; class Actinopteri; order Syngnathiformes; family Centriscidae; genus Macroramphosus; species Macroramphosus scolopax. Next base: position 11,662 of record CAAKHC010009669.1, on the reverse strand, counting down.
GGGGCTTGGCGTGTTTTACATTTCCCTTTGATTGCCAACATCCACCGGTCAAAACGGAAGTCGCATTGTTTTTCCTGCTCAGTGATCAGCAGAAAGTCAAACAGTGAATCGTTTGTTCTGTTAATGTCAACGAGCCTTTTTCTAAAATATGTTTCTCATTTCACCTGCAGGACAGAAAATATTTACAAACATATTAAAAGCAGAATGATTTGAATCTCTGCAGCGGCCATCATGAACACACGCACACACACACACACACACACACACACACACACACTAGAGGTGAAACCGATCCCTGCTTGTCGGAGGTAGGATTACCAGGACATCTCGTTCATGCTCTCAGCCCTTGAATATTCATTTGGTCTTAATGTGCTCGATGTTTGAATCGTACAGAAGGTGAAACCGTCGGAAACGAGCCTTTCACTCCGATCAATACCCCGATCGATACTCTCGTACGTTGAACAGAAGCTTTTCCCAGGTGACCCTCCTGCTCAGATGTGCTCGGCATGCTGATCAATCCATTCAGATACTAATGTTTCCAGACGGCGTGTGTGTGTGTGTGTGTGTGTGTGTGTGTGTGTGTGTGTCTGTGTGTGCGTGTGTGTGTGCGTGCGTGCGTGCGTGCGTGCGTGCGTGCGTGCGTGCGTGCGTGCGTGCGTGCGTGTGTGTGTGTGTGCGTGTGCGTCAGCTGTGTTCAGAGAGATAATCAGAAACATTCGTCCGTTTGCTTCAGTCCAACTGAATCAGTCTCTGGATCTGTTAAATCACTTCCGTCCTCCATCCTGACTAATTGCTGCGCTGCATTGACGGCGTCTCCCTGACGGGTTTGGTGAGTTCTGGTGAGATGAGAGTCTTTGATGCTCAGTCACACTCTGTTTTCCTCATCGGTGACATAAACGCTTCCATTCAGGGGGGAGAAGAATCAACACGGATCCCAGATGCTGTTTAACCGGGACCAACTCCAACACCTCCGATGTTGCCTGGTTTGAACTGGAACTTCTACTGTCACAATTCTCATAATTATTTCATGATCAATTTGTCAAAGGAGAATAATTCTATTGACAGCAAACGTTCAGCTAGATGATGTTTTCAGGTCATCAGGTGATGATCTAAGCTGCATTGAAACATGTTGCTCATCTCGTTCTCCCGAACACACGAGGTGAAGAGCTGAAGAGGAGACGTACAGTCCTCGTGTCTCTGTCCACCTGGATGTCCACAGCAGCATGTGAGCTCAGCAACCCTCCGGACAGACGAAGGCCTCGGCTGCAGGTTCACCCGACTCGCAGGGTTTATCTCAGACAACAACAGAAGATGTTCAGGTTTGTAATCTGTGTCTTTGACCTCGGGGAAGAAGGCAGCAGCGAGGACGCAGATTACCGCTTCAACCAGAAGCGGTGGAGTCAGGACTTTTCTTTCTGGAGACGTAGTGAAGTGCTGACGGCTGCAACACTCGGGATGAAGACGAGAAGGACACACGGGCTCCGCAGAGATGTGAGCTGGAGGAAGAGGAGGAGAATTGAACGGGGAGAAACCTGTGGACGGAAACATCCGTCTTCCAGACATCTCACTTGTACTGAGAACTCTCCACTCCACCCTGGTTGAAGCTGTATGACTCGGTGTCGGTGTGACCTCCACCCTGTACCCCACCTCCACATGTTTCCTCTGACCGCCGCCCTTCTTCTTTCTCCTCCTTCAACTGACGACGCCACAATTCATCTTCAGTGTTCTTCTCTGGAGCTACTGCAGACAACTAAAATGGTGAATGATGGATCAGTTCGGGGAGCCGGACCGATGGCGTCTTCCAGGATGATGAATTGGACTCTTCTCTGTGACTAATGGACTCATCAGAGCGGTCGGGTGGTGCAGTGGAGGAAGACGAGGAGGAAGCAGACCACAGACGGTGAAAACAAACTGTGGAGCTGCAGTTTACATGATGGAGGCGACTTTTTCCTCGTCTCGGTCGTTCCCACCGTCGCAGTGCATTCTGGTCCGTCTCCTTCTACTTCATCGTGACATCATTTCAAACCAGACTCGGCGCAGCGGTGGTCAGGAAAAGGAGCCGCGGTGTTGAGGCCCCGCCCACCTCGATGACCCCGCCCGCCTCGATGGCCCCGCCCACCTCGATGGCGAGCGATCAGTTTACAGCAGAACAACTGATGTTACAGTTTAAAACAGACGATCATGATGTGAAGTCAGCGTTACATCTGGTCTCATCTTCCTTCTGTTCACTTCCCAACAACAAGTCTGCCTCCGCTACCGTAACTTCACTCAGAGCAGCTCAGTCATGATGTCACTTCCTCTTTTTATAACATCAAATCACTAATTAAAACCAAACTCATCAGAAACACTTCAACAAATATCAGTTTGATAAGAACGACCTGAGATGAAGAAGTCCATCTTTCAGAAGAATGTATCCGACGTGAAGTTTGAGTTTTTAGTTTGTCCCATCTGCTAGCATGTAGGGGGGCGGGGCTTATGAGCTATACTGGAACCAGCCACCAGGGGGCGATTCAGATCTGTTGGCTTCACGTTTCTCTTCTGGCGTCAGTCGGTGTTAAATGTCTTTTCGTGGACTGAAACATTTTATTGCTGTGATGTGTCGGTGTGATCTGATAAAGGGAACAGACGGTGTGTGAACATCAGCGGTCCTGGTTGGATGAAACAAAGAACCTTCTCACCAACATCAACGTGATCCGATTTCCTTCCAGAGTAACAGTATTCGGTGAAACGTGACCCGGCTTCTCTTTCCGATGGAATCAGCTCGATTGTGTTTTCATGAGCAGTGAATTAAATTACTGTGTGAGGACTGTTGACGTTTGTGTCACGCGGGTGTGTTGGAATTGTTTTCCTGCGTACTGATGAGTTTTACTTCTTCACATTTTATTATTGGCCCCTTTAACTCGACAGCCTCCGGCCGACATTGTAAACCTGATGATATCACATCCCAAAAATAAAGACACATTTACAATCCACCTCTAAAATCTAAGAGGAGGACGCACCTGCCCTGGACGCTTGTTTACCGCTGCAGTTTTGTACGGAAGAAACACTTTCATCACCTCCTGTTTGTGTGTATTTGTGTGTGCGTAGGATTACACAAAAACCACCTGGATGATTATCACTTATTGGAGACGTAAGATCAGCCTGTTCAATCCTGGAGTGTAACATAACAAAACCTGATTTATCTCCAGGAGGTTTGGTGGAGGTCTCTGCTCCCCGAGTGCCCGTCTGTCAACAGGACGACACAAAAACTATCTCAGTTGATTTCTCTGATAAGGACCTGCCCTGTCGGACGGGTGGACCGCCGACCAGATGAAAGGATTAGAATCAGTTTCTAGAAGAGAAGAAAAACAAACATGTTTTCTGCATTAAAAGTTTGACTTGGTCAAAGAGTTTGTTTCATCTCCGGGGGAACGGACTGAGACTGAGGCCGGGCCGGAGGCGGTTCAGGACTGGAGACCAAACTGGACTAACAGACCCAACTCCCAGTAATTAGCATCATTACTGGCAGGACGTTGCTATTTACAGTCATAGTAGCTTAATACAATTACACCCTCATGCCTGTCGTGTGATGCGACAGCCTGCAGCCGCCTCATGCGTGTGGAACTTCCAACATGTATCAGTCCACTGTTCTTCTCTCTGGGTTTAATGTGCATGGGGTTCTTCCAGGATGTGTCCTGCACCGACTTGTTTCTGCAGAGCAAGTCGTCTTCAATCCAACACTGACCCTCCTCCTCCTCTGCAGCCGCCACGTTATACATGCACACTGAGTCAGGGGACAATCAGGAGACAATCTGTCATTATTATTGTAATACTGAGGATATTTTCTGAAGTAAAGCTCTTCCTCGCTCTGTAAAACATCTCCCTCATTATGATTTATGATGGACTTTACAGCCTGGTAATAATTAGAGCGGCAGATTAGCATTGCGAGGAACTGTATTAGTCACACTTCAGTCCCCTAAAAGATCTATTGTGTCCACGAACATCGGCAATGACTCACTGCAATGGGTTTTATGGTGGAACATGAGGCGTCCAGCAAATAGCCACAGCCTCAGATCATGAGTCTGATACCGTCCCCTCCCCGTCTGTTCGTAGGTGATCAGGATACAGGACACGATTCCTGAAGAGCTGTCACACAGGAACTCACATCAATACGAAGACACAAGCACAATGATGGTTTGTATTGTTGGCCGTGTTGTTAGCGTGACATGGTGGTGAGCAGCCGGCAGCACCTGTCCTGGGTGTGTGTGTGTGTGTGTGTGTGTGTGTGTGTGTGTGTGTTGTCCTAGTGATACATGAGGCCGGTAATGACACTTTAACAATGAGTGCATTAGTGTTCCACCCGGCTTCACATCAGCAGCCTCCAGTTATCACAGGCG
>CAAKHC010009664.1:0-17012 GCA_901007825.1 Macroramphosus scolopax | reverse complement strand
TCGGATGGGAAGTTGGTGGAGTCAGCAAACACCACCATGGTCTAAAGAGAGAGTTAGAGAGAGAGAGAGAGAGAGGAGAGAGAGAGAGAGAGAGAGAGAGAGAGAGAGAGAGAGAGAGAGAGAGAGAGCGAGAGAGAGAGACAGTGTTTTTACAGTGTGTTACAGTGTGTTACTGTGTATTACAGTGTTACTGTGTGACGGTGTTGCAGGGTGTTACAGGGTGTCAGAGTGTGTTACCATGTTACTGTGTGTTACCGTGTGTTACACTGTTACTGTAGGTTTTTGTGTTTCTGTACCGGCATGTTGTAGCAGCAGTTGCAGCGTATCAGAACTGACTTGTTTCCTTCAGTCTGGATTCCATCCGTCTGGAGACCAGCAACACACAGCACCTTAAACCTCTGCAGCAAGCGGTCCTTCTGCTCTTCTGACAGAGAGCCTGAACAGAGAAAAGACTTGACTTCTGCTGAGCCCACCCTCACAGGGAAACTAAACTCAGCTGCACTAGTCAAAGCTCTTGTTCCAGGTTAGAGTTGGAGTTGGATTAGTAAATTGTGAGCCGAATTTTAGGTACAGCGCCATCTAAACAACAATGGTCCAATACAGAGTCCCCATCACCCAGAAAATCCAGTTCAAAATCCTCCTCATGAACTACAAAGCCCTCCATAACCTGGCCCCATCCTACCCCACTGACCTCCTCCACAGACACCCTCCGTTCTGCTGCTGCAAACCTCCTGTCCCCCCTATCTGGACCAACCTCAGATCCTGGGGTGACAGGGCCTTCTCCATCGCTGCTCCCACCCTCTGGGACTCTTTACCCCCACCCATCAGAGACTCATCCTCCATCATCACATTCAAAACATTACTTAAGACTCATCTGTTCAACACTTCCTTCAACATCTAACCATCCTTCTTTCTCTGTTTGCTTATTATTCCTAATCTTTTTGTTTTGTTTGTGTCACTGACTCTTTTAACCGTCTTTGAGTTTCTAGAAAAGCACTATATAAGTCAAAAGCATTATTATCTTCATTATTACACCTCGCCACATTGCGTTCTGTTCCATCACTTTAATCGCTACTCTCGTTATTCTTACGGGTGATCCTGACAGGATCCTGACACGACTCTCAGGGTCCTAAATGTAGGCAACGTCCTCTGCCAATCAAGTTGATCGGGGATTGGTCTCACCTGCTAGTCCACTGCAGAATTTTCCAAATGACAATGATGCCAAGACAGCTTCCTCCACCTGAGATGACGCCTCACAAACTGACATCACCAGGGGAACCACAATATGGAGTCTGTCATCTGGGGCAGGTGGGGAGAATTGATTCAAACGTGCTGGTTTTCATGGAGCTCTGCTTGATTACATTCTGCCTGATGACTCACCACTGTCAAACATCTCCATCATGTTGATGATAGTGTCAATGGCGGCAAGACGGACGCTGCTGTCCTCGTCTCCAGCAAGCTCCACCAGTTCAGGGAGAAGCTCCATCCTTGTGTCATCTACCCTGAAGGATACACAGGAGACAAGCTGTCTCACCACAGTCGGCAGTTTGCTCTGTGTTTGCGTATAATCGGTGTTTGTTGAGGTTTACCCGGTCACCATAGCAAAACTTTCTAGCTGTCGGCACATACAGGCTCGGACCTCAAACTCTGGGTCCTGACATAAAGAACGTGCTAACGGCAGCAGCTCCTTCTTCACTCTGACAGAAAAGAGACCAGGTGTGAACCTCCTGAAAACAATAAACAACAATAACCAAGAACGACTGGATCTGATCAGGAACCTTCTCAAAGAACACAAGAGTTTTAATTTACACGCTTCAAACTTGTGACGGAATGACAAATACTAATTGATGTGTACACTGTACATATCTTTTTTATACAGTGTGTACAGTGTGTACAGTGTGCAAAGTGTTTACAGTGAGTACAGTGTGTACAGTGTGTACAGTGTGTACAGTGTTTACAGTGAGTACAGTGTGTACAGTGAGTACAGTGTGTACAGTGTGTAAAGTGTTTACAGTGAGTACAGTGAGTACAGTGTGTACAGTGAGTACAGTGAGTACAGTGTGTACAGTGAGTACAGTGTTTACAGTGAGTACAGTGTGTACAGTGAGTACAGTGAGTACAGTGAGTACAGTGAGTACAGTGAGTACAGTGAGTACAGTGAGTACAGTGAGTACAGTGAGTACAGTGAGTACAGTGAGTACAGTGAGTACAGTGCAGCTCACATGTCAGAATCAAACTTGCAGGCGACTTTCCCCAGGATGCGACAGTTGGTGAGGCGAGCCTGAAGAGAGTGAGACAGTTGAGACTGATAGAGGAGAGGGTTCAGCACCTGGAGATAGGACAGGTAAGGACAAGTCTTGAATTTGGACATGTCTTCTGGGCGACTCATTTGTCAGATCGAAATATCAGTATAAGAATTACTGATAGTTAAAATACAAAGTATTGATCAATAACCCTGATGGGTGGTACCTCCTGTTTGATAGTCTCCTTGGGCAAAGTGTCGATTGCCGACAGCAGAGTCTCTAACCAGGCGTTGCTCACCACTGTCCAAAAAAACACATCACTGTCAACAACACGCATTAAAGAAGCAAGCAGTTCAGGTGTTACCTGTGTGTGTCTGTGGTTCAGGTGTTGTTACCTGTGTGTGTCTGATGTTCAGGTGTTGACCTGTGTGTGTCTGATGTTCAGGTGTTGTTACCTGTGTGTGTCTGTGGTTCAGGTGTTGTTACCTGTGTGTGTCTGATGTTCAGGTGTTACCTGTGTGTGTCTGTGGTTGAGATGTTGTTACCTGTGTGTGTCTGTGGTTCAGGTGTTGTTACCTGTGTGTGTCTGATGTTCAGGTGTTGTTACCTGTGTGTGTCTGTGGTTCAGGTGTTGTTACCTGTGTGTGTCTGTGGTTCAGGTGTTGTTACCTGTGTGTGTCTGTGGTTCAGGTGTTGTTACCTGTGTGTGTCTGTGGTTCAGGTGTTACCTGTGTGTGTCTGATGTTCAGGTGTTGTTACCTGTGTGTGTCTGTGGTTCAGGTGTTGTTACCTGTGTGTGTCTGTGGTTCAGGTGTTGTTACCTGTGTGTGTCTGTGGTTCAGGTGTTGTTACCTGTGTGTGTCTGTGGTTCAGGTGTTACCTGCATCTCGGTGGCTCAGGTGGAGCAGGACCGTCTTCAGGATGGAGTAAGTGTGGGTGTGGATCAGGATGATGTCATCAAGTAAGATAGTTAAGAAAGACCCTGCAGCAGCCAACTGGATTTCAGCACCGGATCCATTTAAGACTTCCTAAGTCAGAAATGCAGAAATACAGTTTACCTGTATGATACATCTGTACTTATGTCTATATGCTGCCCATCTCCACATGCTTTTTATATACACACACATATATAGCATAGCATAGCATAGCATAGCATAGCATAGCATAGCATAGCATAGCATAGCAATGAAATTAGAGTGATGATAGATCATTCTGCATACGTACCCTGACTTTTGGCACGACCCTACGGAACGTCTCAGCTGGATTCTGACGGACGAGACTCGGCAGGTTACTGATGACACTCGCTCTCTGCACCTCCTGACCCACACTAATGCAGAGATGAAACACAGAAGAATATATAGAGGGAATCAGGAAGGGATACTGTTTGAGCTTTGTGGTAAAGTTACCAGGAAGTAGAGTAATTCCTCTGGCAGCTACAGAAGTCTGCCTCAGTCAAATCTGGTGACACTGAGCGGACAGCACCCTCCATTGTTTCATCCAACAGAAAGAACACTGACAGTTACAGTGGCACAGTAAAGGAGTATGTCTTTTAACCAACACATGTAAACATAGTGTAACCGTAACGACAAACATTAACAACAAGTTATTTTAACCCAAATCTTCCATGTATTGTTCTGTCCACGGACAAACTATTTTGTTGTTTTGGTTAGATGATGAGATCAGATACTTATTGATCAGTCAGGATTTCTCAGTCCTAAAGATTCTGTTCTGGTTCTCTGCTTTGACATGTTGAGTCTAGGCTGTGAAGGAGTTGAGTGAACTAGTTTAGAGCTGCGGGATGCAACTTGCAGGATTATAACCTTCAGGGGTTAATTAGCTTGAGACCTTACTGGGTCAGAGAAGTGGCCGGCTGACACCCCTAATTTGACAAAAGTTATACATGCTAATTAATGCATTTGTTTCTGCTGAGAATCCACAATCTGCGCATGAGATATAAAAGACCACCAATTAGATGAAGGCAAAAAACATAAAGGTCCGTTCAGTATGACAAGACTGTTGACTGGATGGTGGTCTCTTCATATGTCATCAATAATCGCCACCAAGGACCAATCAAAGCTTCTTCTGTCAAACCTTGTTGAAGCAGACGACTTCATCCATAAGGAAGAGGCAGCTAGTTACCTGCCAAGATTATTTCACAGTGTTGAAGCACCTGCTCTCGCACCCTTAAACATTCTGCGTTAGCTATGATGGAAGCAAATTTCCATAAACAACCGTCTGACGATACTGAACTTGCAACATTCCTTGAATGAAACTTTCCTTTATACAGTGACCGACTGACCTTGCCCGTCCTTACCTGAGCAGGTACACAGCTCTCTCAATGTCGTTCAGATCTTCATCCACAGTCAGCTGATCGATCTCCTCCGCTGTCTAAAAGGAATCGACAAACACCCATATTATGTGCAGGTATTTTAAATTAGGTGAAATGAAAATGTAATAAATATACAAATACAATATCAATGATAAGTGTATTTCTGTAACACCTTTAAAAACAACAGTTTACCAAGAAACAGTAAGGCTAAACAAAATCATGACGAAGTAACAGTGAAGTTGAAATTAAATAAACAGGAAACAGAAGTGTGAGATAGGTAGTTGTCTTTGTGAATAAGTAAATAATTACAAGACAATGTCATGTAATCGCTGGATTTTTAATGTGGTGTTGTCTCGTTTTCAACACACACACACACACACACACACACACACACACACACACACACACACACACACACACACACACACAATCAATCTGCATCTCTGTGTGTGTAGGGGAGGAGAAGGGGATGTTTCTGTCCTCAGGACGTCGGGGTTTCCCCAACAGGCCGCGCCCCTGCTCCATCTTGAAGCCCCGCCCCCAGCTGTTTCAAATTTGACATCAATTCAGCTGGCATAAAATCTTCCGCATTGATCACCAATCAGTTAGCATTTTTAATTTCTAATCATTAACGGACTATTTATCAGTTATTTGTTACATCCATCAATAATTAAAAGTCCACCAGGAAAAATCCTTAATGTGACTCAGAAGAAACCCTCCTGTCTGTCTGTTCCTGTCTGTTGTCTGTCCGTCTGTCTGTCCTCCTGACTGTCTGCCCTCCTGACTCTCTGTCTGTCTGTCTGTCTGTCTGTCTGTCTGTCTGCTTCTGTCTGTCTGTCTGTCCTCCTAACTCTGTCTGTCTCTGACTCTCTGTGTGTCTGTTCCTGACTCTCTGTCTGTCCATCTATCTGTCTGTCCTCCTGACTCTCTGTCTGTCCATCTATCTGTCTGTCCTCCTGACTCTCTGTCTGTCCATCTATCTGTCTGTCCTCCTGACTCTCTGTCTGTCTGTCTGTTCCTGTCTGTCCGCCTGACTCTCTATATGTCTGTCTGTCTGTCTGTTCCTGTCTGTATATCTGTCCTCCTGACGCCCTGTCTGTCTGTCTGTCTGTCCTCTTGATTCTGTCTGTCCATCTGTCTGGCATCCTGACTCTCTATCTGTCTGTCTGTCCTCCTGACTCTCTATATGTCTGTCTGTCTGTTCCTGTCTGTATATCTGTCCTCCTGACGCTCTGTCTGTCTGTCTGTCCTCCTGTCTCCCTGCGGGTCGACACTCGGAAACAAACTGCGTCATGCTGCGCATATCGGATCTCCCCTCCACTTCCTGCATGGAGCCTGCTGATCTTCCTCCCACATATAACATGACAGATTTTCGACCTCCTCATCCTCACTTCACATCATGTTTCAGAAAGTCCTTCTTATGTTTACCTGTCTGCCAGTTCGTATAAGCTGCCTGTCGTTCAGAAGAATAGGACATGAAATACCTTGAGGCTCCTGCGGATCGGCCGCTCGATGAACGCCAGCTCCTGCAGCTCCTCCAGGCTCGACGGATTCATTCTACTGGAGAACATCAGCTCAGAGGAAATGTCCCAGTTTGCCTCAGGTTGTTAATGGAAGATGAGAGCGACCATCGCTGACACGAAGAGGAGTAGGAGAGACCAACCGTTTCCAAGGCGATCCCCTGCTCGATCCGTCCGGGGCGGAGGGAACGTCACGCCAGACTCCGTTTAAATTCCAATGTTATAAGAAACATTGGGATGTGAGCAACTGAAGTTGTCTGCCAGACGTTTGAGCTACAAGATGTTATAGATAAGCTCCAGCAGTTGGTCTGTCCGGCGCACATTGACTCGCCTGAGATGAAACACATTGAGTCAAATCCTTATCAGTTGAATGAAATATGTGTAAGTGGGAGAACAGGTGGGTGGGGGTGTGACGTAAGCCAGACTCCGTTGAAGATTTCAACGGAGCATCACAAGTCACATCACAAGTTTCTCAGCTAGTTTAGTTTATTCTTAATCTTAAAACCCTTTTACACCGGCCATTAAAATTGATGCATTGCGCTCTTAGGGTTAGGGTCTGACCCAGAAAAGGAAGAAACATCATGAAGGTTTACAGTGAAAGATCAGGACGGACAGACCGAGATGATTCATGACAACCACGAGTCAGCAACTATAAGCTTCATCAGAAAGGAAGGTGTTCTGCTCCTAAATGTGGAGACGGTCTACTCCTGGACTGATACTGATGGTTCCACAGGAGAGGATCCTGATAACTGACAGCTCTGCCTCCCTTTGGATTTTAGGAAACTCTAGTAACCTCCAGTAAGTCTAAATTGTGGGAGCGACGTGCTCTAGTGGAATGATGAGGTATTCGGAGCTCTGTGAGATATGATGGTGTCTGAACATTCAGGGCTTTGTGTGTGACATGTTGAAGGGTCTTAGCTTCCTCAGGACATAGTGTCCACTCTTCCCTTTCTTATATACGGTCTTCCAGTTCAGACCGTTGTCGATGTGCACATCTATGTACTTGTAATCGCCCATAACTTTGACATCCTCTCCCAGAATGCACAACGGTTGTAAATCTGTCCTCTTCCTTCTGAAGTCAATCACCATCTCTTTTATCTTGGCCACGTTCAGAAGCAGGTGATTTTTGCCAGTCCACTCAACAAAATTGTCAACCAGTGTTCTGAACTTATCTTCCCGACCATCCCTTAAACACCAAACCACTGCAGAATCATCAGAGAACTTCTGCAAGTGGCCTGAACCCAGAGTTGACTTGACAGTCTGAGATGTACACAGTGAACAGAACGGGAGACAGCACAGTCTTCTGTGGAGCTCCTGTACCACTCAGCAACACAGAACACCGTTTAGTCACCAAACTGTCAGGTAGTCAGTAATGCAGGAGATGGTGGACCCGTCTACTCCCATAGCTTGCAGCTTCTCCCCGAGTACCAGTACCAGTGGCTGGATGGTGTTAAACGCACTGGAGAAATCAAAGAATGTGATTGTAACAGTACAACCAGGTCTGTCCAGATATGAGCGAGCTGGCTGAAGCAGATAGATGATGGCATCGTCCACTCCCAGGTGCGGTTCGTGGGCAATCTGCAGAGGGTCCAGCGATGATTTCACCTGCGATCTAACATGGGCCAAGACCAGCCTTTCCAGAACTTTCATCACATTAGATGTGGGAGCAGCTGGTATGGCATGGTCCTCTTAGGAACAGGAACCAGGCAGGATGTCTTCCACAGTACCGAGATTCTCTCCTGGTTCAGTCTCAGGTTGAAGAGGTGTTGAAAAATAGAAGACAGCTGGCTGGCACACACCCTCAGAACCCTGGAGCCAACACTGTCAGGGCCTGCAGCCCTGCCATGGTGGAGTCTCTCCAGCTGTCTCCTAACCTTTAGGTTTCATTCCAGCTAGTTTGAAGAACTGCAGTGCGTAAGCTCGTTACTAAAGACACGTTGATATTATCCAGTGGATAAGTGCAGACCGATGGAATAATATCATGAAGCAGTCTAGTTGGGATGAGGTCCAACAGACAGGTGGATGGTTTACATGATAGAATTAAAGAAGTTACTTCACTGAGGACGATGGGGAGAAAACAACTTCTACGACTGCTGTGACAAGATTATTATCTGATTACAGACTCATGAGAGAGTCTGTGTGTATGTGTCTGTGTGTGAGTGTGTGTCTGTGTGTTGTATTTCTTTTGAAAGTACACACCTTATTGACTACACACAGGCAATGTGTGGTAGTATGAAGTATATGAAGTTTGATGTCTTTAGTCTCTTCCTATTCAAATACATGACCTCATCTATACGTGTAAATAAATATATTCATAAATAAATACAGAAATAAATGAAAATGGTGGTGAAAATGTCTGTATTTATTTATTCATTCATTTATTTCTGTTCTCTGTCCACTTGTGATGACACTCAGGACTTCATGAATAAAAAATTAACTTGAGCCCGTCGGAGACACGTCTTGGACAATAAGGAGTTTAGTGTGCAGCAGGTTGTTATGTCCAACCTGTAGATTATTGCAGTGCGACTGGGTCCATGGCCGACGACTCTACTGGCTCTCATCCACCAACCCAAAGCACATAAATGGGAAACTTTAAAATGGCTTTTTTTATTTTTGTTTAAAGATGTGATTGTAAAGCTAATGTTCAGAGCCGCTGTCTGGTAGCCTGGAAAATCTTCCCCTAACCTTGGGATTTCTGAATCCTGCTGCCCTCAAGCTCCACCCACTCTCTCTCTCTCAAGCGCCATACTGTCAGACACGTTGTTCCCTTTTGTTTTCCTCCTTTATCCGTTAACTGTAACAAACTGTTGCCTCCCTTGAGCCGGAGTCGTAATTAGCAGCAAAGCAAATGTGATGAATTAAAACTTCTGCTGAGAGCAAAAGATGATTAATAATGACATCTTGGATTAAATGAACAAATGTGGGTTTTCCTGCGATTTGAGCGAATTCAGAATCGATCTGAGAATACTAGATTAATCTCCAATCTCCGATCTAGCACTGATCCTGTTCAGCAGGAAGCTGTGAACATTATGTTTCACTTCGTACAAGATTTCTTTCCTTCTATTTAAACTGGGCTTTTTGTGTTTGTCAGAGAGATTCAGAGTCTGTAGCTGGATTTGCTGCTGCAGGTTGAGATCAATTTACATGTAACATTAGAGCAGGTGGATGTCAGCTGGTCAACTGCAGGTCCTTAAAATAACTCCAGGAATCGTCCAGTGTCGAGAACAGACGCCATTACAGACTGACAGACACTACAGAGCAGAAGGACTCGGACTGATGGTGGATTCATGACCAAACTTGGTGAGAAGCTTTTTTTAATCCATCATGTTCTGCTTTAACAGTTTGTGAGAAGTTTTACAAGAGAGTCTATTGTTTTAGTTTTGCTGAGCCGGGAGACCAAACTGGTGCCACTGGGGGAAAGATCATAGTTACTGCTTTATTAACCTAAACCCCCAATAGCGCCCCTCACAGGCCACAGAGATCATCACAGTGGCAGTGGTTGTCATAGCAACAACGTTCATCTCCTTTTCAGAGTGGCTACTTGTATCTCCAAACATCACAGTTGCTGATATTAAAGAGGCAGCCAGTGTCTCCCAAACCTAGATTCATAACTAGCCCTGTATTGGATCACAGATTCTTGACTGTAGAGAGTAAACATTCAACAACAGCCAGTGAGTGAAAGAGTCCAGTTTCAGAACCCTGGTGAGAACGTGTGTCAGGTTAGATGATATTATACACCGAACACTTGTTTTATACCTTAAAAGTACTTACTACTACTAATACACAAACATAATAATTGTCACAGACACATTGACAATACGACAAGGATGACCATGTCTATTAATAAATTCTGAGATTATTTATCGTAAAGACTGATAATGAAAAATCTAAGTTGGGAGATACCAGCACTACCACTACAACGAATCGGCCTGAGCAGGTTGTTTTAAGGAAACACTGGCAGGCTGATGCTGAATATGGACATATAATAAAACCTGGATACAGGAAGTGCGGCAGAGTTTTGAAGCCGTGTTGACATCGTGGCCAAACCATGTAATGACAACTACAGCGTCGGTGACATGAATGGCCCACAGACACTATTACACTATGATTGTTTTTGTGAAGGAAACATCTGTAAATCAGCTGATGATTCTTTTACGTACAAACACTTATATACTCTCTTATATAAATCATTATGTTTTGTAGTTGAAAGTTGTAAAATTAATTTCATTTTAGATTTTCAAAGAGTTATTTCAGACAAGTGCGCATGAATGAGCCCAAGATGGTGAACCTGGGAGACGGGGTTACAGGAAACGCTAGTCGGTTGCATTGATGCTACAGCTTTCACTTATTATGTGTCTCAACCTCCAACTTTGCATCCACTTCTCTTTATAAGTCCATGGTGCTGTTGAATCTTTTCTCTTGTAACATCGGCAGGAGATTTAACTGACTGATTCTGTTTTGAAAGCACGTGTTTCTTCATAATGACTTTTGTTCCTTCACAGCGCCATCATGACTTCAGCCAGCGTCTCTCCCTCTGGTTCCGCAGCACCCACTCTGGGATTCGAGGATTATTCTCTGTACAGTAATCTGAGTGATGAAGAGCTGCTGCAGCTCGCCATTGAGCGCAGTCTGACAGATGTCCACTGTAACACCACCACCAAAACACCTCCTCACCAATCTGACAGCAGCAGCCACAACCCTCCAGACCGAAACAAACACATCAACAGCTTCCAACACCCACCTGCAAACCAGACCCCCACGCACTACAGTTCACCGAATCCCCCAAATGAGAAGCCTCCGGATCCGTATGTGACCTCACTTTGTGTTCACCTGATATCAATGTAATACTACATTATTGATGATGACTGTTGTGGTCGGAAAAGGTTAAAAAAAATATTCCAAACATGTGAGAGGAAACAATTGAAATGTTGGTCAGATTGTAACCGAATTTCCAGAAAAGAACCCGTAAAAGGTTTGGATGTTTGTTTCTGTGATGAATGTTGAAATATTATTCTCTTATTATTCTCCACTCACAGCCTTTAAAGCAAAGGAAGATGAGGTCGTTAAAAGAGGGAGAGATCGATGAAAAACCATCTGTGTTAGTTAGATGTGATCATGTGCGGAAAGTTACCCCTTCTCATCCTCCACCCACATCATCTGTTTATATCTCTTTAATGACATTTACGTCCAGTGATTTATGACACTCAGTGCGTTTCCATGGGCAGCTTACCCGGTATCCAACTACCTCCTACCACCCGCTGTGACCGCCTGCTGTGACTTATCCGAAAGTACATGTCGGAGAAGACAATCGAGAAACTGGCCGGAGCATTGCTAACTCCGATACGCTATGTGGCGCTGGAGCGCTTTCAGCAAGTGACAACGAGTCTTTTGGCTGCGGTGAGAAAGCGTAGAAGAAGAGCGCCGACCGCGTTCGATTATAGTCTTTAATATAGTATTTCTTCAAGCTTTAACCACAGATTCATGACAGGTGGTAGCCATGGTGTCGTTTGACGTCGTCCTGGAACAACGCCTCCTTTTATTGCATCGCTCGTGCTGTCTTCGTCTCCTTCCACGTCCGGGTGAAAATCGCCGGCGGAAATTGTCGCGCATGCGCAGAATGAGTTTCCCGATACCCGGTTTACATGATGTTGGCATCGAGTAACTACCGAGTTACCCAGGTGCTCTTATCCGATAACGAAAAAACACAATTCTTGTCCGATGCTGACTCGATGTAATCGATATACCCCTGTTTACATGAATTTGCATAACCCAAATGTTGTCTTGTAGTTGTCTTGTACGATGCTAATTGCTGCATGTAACCGCACTGACTGTTTTATGTGAGGAAGGTTGAAGTTTCTTTAAGTGCAGCTTTCTCCCTCTCTGTGCTCTGATTGGCTGTTTTCCCTCTCTGTGCTCTGATTGGCTGATGTCTTGTTTTCCTGTAACAGAATGACATTTGATGGGACAGTCAGTTGCTTCATTACTGGCTATGGGAAGAGAATGGTGGCTTACCGCCGGTCTGACGGCAGTCTGGTCCACATTGCTCCAGAACCGGAGGAGTAAGTTCGGTTTTGTATGTGTAACCACATACAACAATGATGTTGCTTGTGTGACCCACGCTATGTCTTATTGTTATTATGTGTGTTAATTCTGTTACTTATGTTACTGTGCTACCTGTGTAACGTGTAGCCTTATTTCAAGAGCAGCTAGGCTTGTGGAGATCATGTTTCATCGGACTAGTGGGGCTAAACGTCTGCAACTCCTCATGCACGAAACATTCACAACCACATGGAATAATTGAACAAGGTTTGAGGACTGAAACCAAACACACGTTTTTGTCGTATGGTGTAAGCTCCCTCGTCACAACAGACGGAAGTAGAAACAGTTTAGCTTTTTGGAACTATGAGCGCAAATTGAAAATGACAGGGGCCAAAATAAAAAAAAGGAGCTCAAACAGCAGCAGCAGATGAGGGCACTCGCCTGTGTCCCAGGTCTCACCTGACCTCCACTGACAGGTGAGGACAGGTTAGAGGCTGATGGGTATTTTCTCCGCAGAGAGGAGGAGCCTCTCTTTAAAGCGATCCGTGTTGGTGATGTCAGCAGAGTTAGAGCTCTGGCGATGCGTTCAGGGACAAACTTGATGTTGCCGAGCAAACAGGGTTGGCTGGCTATCCACCAGGCGGCGTGGTACGGTCAGGACAGCTGTCTGAGAGTCCTTCTCTCAGGTAAACATATACATGTAGTATGAATTTGAAATGAATTTCATCATGATATCAAATATTTCAGAAACTCAGATCAAATACAGATTATGTGGTTTTGTGATCAGTTCAGCCGGGGATGGTCAACAAGCGAACGGAGAGCGGTGAGACTGCTCTGCTCATATCTGTCAGCAGAGAGGTGCTGGGATGTGTTCAGGTGTTGCTGGATAATGGAGCCGATCCTGACATCACCAACAAGGACCGCGTGACCCCGCTCCACAAAGGTAGTTTGAGAAGAAATGAACACACAGCTGGCAGCCAATCAGAGAGCAGGATATCAAACGTAAAGAGGGCTCAGCTGATGTACTCAAGAGATGAATGAGACAAGAGATATGTTTCTGTCGTTTGAGCGGTCTGTTCCTTTAATTAACACACTTTTACTGTGCAGCCTGTGAGAGTAGCAGTGCCGGATTGGTGGCAGTGCTGCTGAATCATGGAGCGGCAGTGAACATTCAGTGTTGTCAGGGTTGGACCGCCCTGCAGGAAGCTGTGTGCCGAAACCACGTGGAGATCTGTGAGATGCTTCTAAAGGCCGGAGCCAAACTCAACCTGGGCAACATATACGGCATCAAGCCGCTGTTCACCGCTGCTCAGAGCGGACAACTCGCCACGTTGCGCCTGCTCCTCAAACACGGTACAAGAAGGGGCTCATTTGATTATTTTCTGACAGCTCCTACTGCTAACTGCTGGATCTACCCGGTACTGCTAAATACTAACTCTAACTGATAGCTGTGGCTATGCTAACTGCTGCTAATTATTCATTTGATTTTAAATTGTTCACTGTCTTTCCAGTCAAACTTAATTTATTTAGAATTTAGTTCAAAAAATGTGGATGAACGCAAAAGAAGCTCAAAGACATGGTCTGAAGAGTTCCTATTAATGTCCAGCAGTAGCAAAGCAATAACTTTGTTATTGACATGTTGAACCTGCTGTGTCTCAGTCAGATCCACCCTCCAGTTTTAGAATGCCAAGATGTGAAAGCAGCGGGTCACTAGTAGCACCAGTTAGCAGTGCTTCCCTGTCCACCATTTTTCTGCTCCAACCGCACCCACCAGTAATGTCACAGAATCCTCTAAATTCTGCTTTTAACTGTTGTTTCACTACAAGCTGTTGCCGTGTATCTTTAACACGTTTGTTCAACCCAAACCTTCATCAATAAGGACCAGATCAGAAGTAACTGGAATATTAGGACAGGCATAACCAGCAGACTGCTTTGTTTTATGGAAGTACTCGTAACCCTTGACCCCTGGTATGATTCTCTACAGGTGCGGACATAAACAGTGAGGCTGCTGATGGAACCACCGCTCTGTACGAAGCTGCTAAAAATGAACATGAGGAAATCGTGGAGTTCCTCCTCTCCCAGAATGCTGATGCCAACAAACCGGGCAAAACTGGATTATTACCGCTACACATTGCTGCCCAGAGGGGGAGTGACACGTAGGCACACTTATCACTGTCCACATTGCATGAATGCACAGAACACTGAGTACCTCAAGGACCTCCGGTCTAGACCTTTTTAACCGACTGGAGGTGTCGTGACACCAGTTAGCCTCCGTCAGTAGTTCCAGTCAGGAGCAGATAATTGTTGTGTCGTCCTGTTGACAGACGGGCACTCGGAGAGCAGAGACCTCCACCAGACCTCATGGAGATCAATCATGTTTTGTTAACGGTTTCTTCCTCAGCCCATGTTCAACCCTACAATACGTTCTTATACCGGCAGAATAACAACCTTCTCAGTGCAGGTAACAATCAGTATCAGAATCAGAAATCCTTTATTTGCCCCACGATGGGGAAATTTACGTTAATTACAGTAGCAAAGAGACAGTGCACACATTAAAGAGCATTTACCAAAAAAATAAAAAGTAATAAGTAAACAAATTAATAAGTAAGTACGTTTGTAGAATTGCACATAGGTAATGGCACATAACATGACATATTTCTTACATTGGAACTGGTTAAATTCTAATTTTATATTCGTCATTTAATATGAATGATTTATGTCTGCATTCTTTTGGCTGTTTCTGTGTAGTCAGATGAGCACAATGTAATGAAAGGGGCAGCTGGGGCATTAAAGTTAGAGAAGAAGACTCTGTACCAAAACGTTGTCGGTTCAGTCCCCTGGTTTTCCCTAAACATTCACAGCTGAAGTGACCTTGAGTGAGGCACCTTACCCAACAACTGCTCCCCGAGCGTGTGTGTGTTCAACTGTGTGTTTGCATGTTCACTACGTAAAGATTGTTAAATGTAGAAAAAATAATTTCCCTTGCAGGACCAATTAACTATTCAAATTTAAAAATGTAAAAAGGAAGAAGCAAGCTGGACGCAGAGTTTTGCTTAGATTAGCCAGATCTTCTCGTAAAGTCTCCTCCATAACTCGCTCTTGCAATATTCATTAAAGTAGTTAATTCTATTTAATGAGGTCTTTACCTCCACCCAGACAAGTACCAGCCTTTCACAGAAACACAAGATCTGAACACTGAAGATTTCCTCCACACGCAAAACTGTCATCGGCTCGGGGTCAGTCAGAGTTAATTCCTTATTCTTTCCTTTCCAGCATCGTGTCAATGCTGATCCCGGCAACCAGCAAGGCCAAAATCCGCCGGACCGGCATTAGCCCACTCCACCTGGCCGCTGAGCGTAACCGTGATGACGTTTTAGGGACTCTGATTGAGGCGGGGTTTGATGTCAACACTCAACTGTCTGAAGAGCGCTCGAAACTATACGAGGATCGAAGGAGCACGGTGCTGTACTTCTCTGTCATTAACAACAACATCGACGCCATCTGCATGCTGTTGGTTGCCGGCGCCAACCCCAACCTGGATGTGTTCAGGCCGCTAATGGTGGCTGCAAGGCTGGGCTGCATCCAGACTGTGACACTGCTGGTGGAGCATGGAGCTGACATCAATGCTTGCATTCCCACACACCCCACCACCTTTCCTGCTGTCTACATGTTCTCTATGAAATACCTTCCTATGTTTAAATACCTGCTAGACAATGGAGGACACGCCCTCTCCTGCTTCGACTGTGTGTATGGCAGTGGGCCTCACCCACCAATCCAAACCACCCGATCCCAGACGGGCGACCACCGCTACAATGAAGAGCAAAGGAGAGGCGTTCAGGTGCTCTGTGTGATAAATGTGTTGGAAATTGAGCACGTTTCACAAATTTCTTTTTAATGTAGAGAATTGAACGTCAGCTCTGTGATTGATTGACAGCTCTGTGAGATGATCTCCGCCCCCAACATCTGTCGGTGGGCGGGGCCGGTCATTGACATCCTGTTAGACTACGTTGGTCATGTCAAACTGTGCTCCAGACTGATGGATCACCTGGACAGCTACCCGGACTGGAGCATCATCAAAGAGAAAGCAGGTGAATCCATAACTGTTAATAAAGGAAAACAAGAAATTAATACATTCCTATTATTGTTATTATTATTAGTAGTAAACATGGGGGCCATTGAGAGAAAACTACAATGACGTCCTGATTACAGTTCTAATAAAAACATCACTGTTACATTATCAAATAGGCCAAAGACATCAATATTCGTTCTGAGAAAACGCATTTATTCACACTGCTCGAAATCAAAGGGATTAACTCCTTCTCGTCTTAAAACCAAATCTCAGAAATCTTTGGTGTGGGGGAGGGCTGATAAAACAAAGTTTGTCATTTTTCACGGTGATGTTCTCAGCTGGTCGTATTTCACAGTAACGTTGTCAGTACTTTCTGTCCTGCAGCTCCTCCGCGGCCGCTGTTGCATCTCTGCAGGCTGAAGATTCTGCACCTGGTTGGACATCAGCGGCTGAAGAAGTTACCGCTGCCTGGAGGTCTGATCCGTTTTCTGCTGCACCAGGAGCGATCTGTTGACGTCTGCTGAACAGCGCCACCTGTCAGGAAATGGAGGCATCAGTGATTATTATTGATTGATTATTGACAGCTGAAGGAGCGGCCAATAATAAATTGAACTGATTGATTGGTCTAAGAGTCATACTGTGGATTTCCCCATCCACTACAGTTGAAAAGATTAAAACGTTTTTTGGATTTAAATTTGGTTCAAGATAGGGAGGTAGAGAAAGGATCATGTTAATTAATTGCCTCATCAAGATAACTAAAGTGTGTGTGTGTGTGTGTGAGGTTACTTGTACTATACTTTTTATGTATTTAA
>CAAKHC010009662.1:12637-34708 GCA_901007825.1 Macroramphosus scolopax | reverse complement strand
ATGTATATTTGTATATTTCTTCAGTTCTACAGGGGTATGATGGAAACTCACCAGACATACAGTCCAAAGTGATCTGGAGCAGGAGACGATCGTAGCGGCTGAACAGCTCTTCACCCACCAGACTCTCCACCTATCAAACAGGAGGAAGAAGAGGATCGTAAAGAGAGCAGAAAGATACAGTGAGCGTTATAGAGAAGTCATTTATGCTACATCTGTATTCAGATATTTATCTTGTCATTGATATCCCAAATGATCCAAACAACAGAACATCAAGGATGAATCTGTAGTTTGCAGAGAGTTTGTAGTTCTTTCTGTACCTGTGCAGGTGTGGGGGAGGCGATGCAGTCCGCCTGAGGACAGGTGACACCCCGGACGTTTCCCTCAGTTATCTGCAGCTTATAGATCTCAGCTAGACAGGCCTGACAGAAGACATGACCACACTCGTGCAGCTGAACGCACTCGGAGCCCAGCCAGCCCGTAAAACAAACGCCACAGTCAAAAAATGTGCCGGCAAACACTTTGCGTCGTTCTGCTGCATCGTAGACGAGGAGCTGAGACAGGAGAGCTTGTGCCGGGGTTAAGGAGGGACCAGATCGGGGTTTGTCTGAAGGTGACTTTGTGCAGTCGGCAGCTTCTTCTTTTACAGGACTTTGACCACCATTGCAGGAGTCCATTGCCACAGCTCCCTGGGAGTCGGCATCGCCACAGTCTGCAGCCGGAGACCGTTGGTCAGCTGTGCATGCTGCCGTCAGGGGGGGGCTGTCTCTGGTGTCCCTGCTGTTGTACGGGGTGTTGTGCTCCACAGAGGGGAGCTCCAGCAGAGAATCAATGTGCAACAGTCTGAGAGCATCTTCTTTCAGAAACTGTACCCAGGAGAAGAGCACTGCAGCGCCCCCGGTGGCCTGGTAGAGATCCAGGAGTTGAGTCCCCAGTGCAGAGAGCTGTGACGGGGGACAGAGGCTGACGTGATCTGGATTGAGTCAGTCTGTTTTTATGAACCACTCACAGTGATAAACTGACCCAGATTACCTGTTTATGTGTCAGCCAGCTGCAGGCAAGAGTGAAGGCGGGGGGGCAGGAGGAGGGGTAGTTCTCAGGGAGTTCAAAGGTCAGAAGCAGGCGTGGAAGGAACGATATCTCATACTGGTTCAGGATTTCACCTGAGAAACAAAACAAACAGGACCGAAGTATCACAACACACATTAATGAGCTCTGGATGTAAATCTCCACTGCTGTCTGCTCCTCAATGAAATGATTCGGCTTTAACTGTCATTGTATCTTTATACACACATTATGTTGTATCGTGACGCAGGGCCGTAACCACGGAGTCAACAATGGGTCGTCGATCGCCCCCTGGTGGCTGGTGGCAGTACAGGTCAGACTTACTTGAAATGGGACTTAGGATACAGTTTGGGAATTGTATGTAAGACAGTTGAGGGGGGATGAGGAAGTGATCCAGATATCATGTACAGTCCATGCATTGCTGTTTTTTCTTCTGTCCTTGACAACATCAACAATAGTTCAGCACCTGTGAGTTTAACTTTCCAGGTAACTCAGCTTCAATAAATAACTGAGCGATTAGCGATATGTGAAGTTTAGTTATATTATATTTGATGATCAAAATTCAGACAGCAGTGCCTGTGGAGCTGCTTCTACTCATCCCTTCCATCAGTACATTTGAGGGGTGGATTACATGTAAATCAATGAAGTTTCCTAATATAACCTTGACAGGACCTGAACATTATAATCTTCACCCTGCCAGTAGTATTTGTTAATTATTATTATGATCTATTATACTCTGTTTAATTGCCATATTTACCCTCCCTCAGAGACACCGTGAAGCCGGCCGGCAGCTCGGCGGACACTCGGATTTCACCGACAGACTTCGGTTCATGACGCACGAACTCGTCCGGGCCAAAGATACTGTGGAGGGCCAGCAGTTCGTCTCCCTGCTCCTCCGCGTCCACGTCCGCGTCCACGTCCACGTCCATACCTCCGATGGAACACCCGGCGTCCTCCGGACCTCCGGCAGCTTCCTGTTGTTGTTTCCTGACTCTGGTTGTCCGTCCCTCCCCGGTGTCCGTCCCTCCGTCCCTCCCCGGTGTCCGTCCCACTGTTGACTCACCCGTGTGATGCAAGAGACGACACACAGCAGCAAGGTGGGGAAGAAGTGGATGTCAGACGGTTAATGCAGCTTGAACTGAAAGATCTCAAATAAATGAGCCTCTTAATTCAGGTGAGATACAACATGTTTAACAGGTTGTTTAACAAGAATCACTGACGTCATCTCGTGAAGACATCTAACAGCTGTCTGTCTGCAGGGTGGTGAGACAGGAAGAGTCAGTGAGTCCATCATCTAACAGAGTTTAATGGAAGGATGGAGCTGATGTTATAACAAGTGTCGTAACACTGATGACGGCCGGTTCGATGTTGGAGAACTTTCATCACCACTGAAATGAATGTTTTTCAGAGTTCAGCATGAAGACGTTTTATTGGAGGCTTCTCGGCGTGTTAGTCAGCACACGGCCCTCAGATACAAGGACATTTACAGTTATTGTGAAAGTCTGGTACTCAACAAATATAATATTAGGAGGTATTTATAGACGGGATGATGTCACTAAATGTTGTTGTTGCCCAGAAGGAGAATAGATAAAGATGTAACGAGAGGCCATCACTATATTAGGTGGATAAAGTTATTCTGCAGCATGTTAACATCCGTCAGTTGCAGCTGTAGTTCTCCTTCAGGTTCAGCTGGCTCCCCCACGCCTCCTCCTCCGCCGTGCTCCAGGGTTTGGGGAATCGTTGGGTTTTGAACGCAGCCGTCTTCTGGAGGCCGTCAGCAGACGCTGGATTGAGAAGGACACACGGGACAAGTTTACATGCTCTATTTGTCCAGCAGATATATTGTCCATGTTGTAGCCCTGATTCCCACCTGACGTCCGGACACACTCTTCCTTGTGTCCGTCCTCCCAGGAGTTCAGTTTGCAGGTCCTGGAGCAGTAGAACACCCGGCGGCAGCGGCTGCAGGCCCTCAGCTTCACAGCAGCAGAGCGACCACACTGGTAGCAGAATTTAAACAACGGATTCCTGGGAAATAGATTCACATTAGCAGAGCTGGAAATGATCTTCTGAGAAAATGGGTTTCATCATCTTGGTCTTGAATTTAACCCTGGCAGTATCTGATGTGTGTGTGTGTGTGTGTGTGTCTGGGTTTGTGTACCAGTGTTTGTCTGTTATAGGTGGAAGACGTTTACGGCTGAGGTTGGGATCCGTAGAACAAATGGAATCTTCACCTGTAAACAAAGCTCTTATTAAAACTAGAATCGGTTTCATATTAACAGTTTGCAGCCGTACTCAGAGACACACTATGAAGAACTAAAGACACTCACTGTTCAACACAACCTTCTCTCTCTCTCGCTGACGAGCTGCGTGCCGGAGCAGATCTCCCATCATGCTCAGTAGCTGACGCCGGGCTTTGAATGTTTCCTTCTCTTGCATGTTCAGAGCATGGAAGGGAGTGTTGGCGATACGCGAGTCCTAGACAGCAGCACCACAACATTATAGACAACACAGGTACATTGAAGCAGCATCAGTAACTGTTTGACCTTTAATGACCCATAAACATGTAGGAAGGTAACAGAGAGTCTTTGGTCATGTTAGAACATGTTTCTGTTCCTCTCCGTCTCAGTCCTGAATCAATAGTGCGGTTCTCTCCTCACCGCCATGTCCATTGAATTCATTGTGCCGACGTCATTGCCCACTTGGACCAGCAGAGGTCTCTGCAGCTCAACACAAACTACATCACGTAGCCTGAAGCTACAACGCAGATGCAAACACATTGTAGTTTGACAGACAGTATTCTTTGTTTACAGTGTTTATGTAGAAGGTGTCCGTGAAGTCTCCGTGTCCACCAGCATTCATAAACATGAAGAGCACAAAATGTACCTTTCATTGGAATACAAACAGACTGACGCTAACAAAGGTTACAACTTCAGTTTCATTGCTGCAGTCGTCTGTACGGGACAGGAGTTACCTGGTTGAAGGAGTGGTGAGCGTAGTCCACTGCAGTTCCAACAACACCTCCAACCCGGACCGGCATCAGGACATCAGCACCTGCCTCCGCTAATATGTCCAGCTACAACCAACACACACACACGCACACACACACGCACACACACGCACACACACACGCACACACACACGCACACACACGCACACACACACGCACACACACACGCACACACACGCACACACACACACACACACACACACACACAGCTCGTTGTTTCCTCACTTCTTCAATAACACATATTAGCCAGAATATGAAGTTTCCAGTTGGACTGAATGAGTTTGTCCTCCAGGTTCCGATCACTCAGCCACCAGTGTTGTTTCCAGATGTGCTTTGGGTCCGTGACCTTCCATGTGTGCATACCGACAGCTGTGCATTATGATATTTGCACCACACCCTGTCAACACCTCTGTCAGGGTCCCTACACGTCACCTTCATACTTCATTAAATTCAGCCATCACGATGTTCTAACTGGTATTTCCTTTAAGACCACACTATGACCATTGATCTGTGTATACGTGCGTACCAGCTCGGCTCTGTTGAAACATGAGCGGTAGTTGATGTTGGCGAGGGCACAGAGGGCGCTGCCCACCCGGGGGCCCAGGGGGACGTTTGGATCGGCACCTCCTTTCAACAGCTCCTCCACTGCCTGAGCAAGGAAGAGGAACAGGACAGCATGAGGTCCAGTGGGCTTGTACATGGACATGTATGTATGTGTGTGTGTGTGTGTTACCATGGCATTGCCACTTGCTATTGCCAGGGAAAGAGGGGCGTGTCCACTCCAGAGGAGGTCTGTGCGGGCCCTGTGAGACAGCAGGAGGGAAACCACCTTGCTGGCATTCTGCATGACACGAGCACACAGATCTATTTGATTAAACACAGTTCATATATTTAAGCTGTTGGTTACTCGGCATGTGTTCACAACGTGTTCTTGGCCAATGCTCCCCCCTTTGAAAAGCTAAGCTGTGAACCGGTGCAGGATGTCCTCACCGCGTGGTCGCTGTCTCTCTGGCAGGCCACGTGCAGAGCGGTGCGGCCCCCCTCTCTGGGATCGGGGTTCTGGTTGGGGAGCAGTGGTTCCTGCATGGAAACCTGTGGAAGACTTCCTGTTTCAGTAGAAGTGCTTATACAATCCAAATGTCTCAAGTTCAAGTTTCAAAAACCTTTTTGTCATTCACAACATACACAAAGTGAACATATGAACAAACTTTCGTTGCATCTGTTCTCCAACGGCATTTTCATTTAAATAAGAAATGGCAACATATCCGGACGTACTTCTGGCTGATGCACGTATCCAAGTAGATGTGACTGTATTGATGGTTTCTATTATTGCCTCTGCAGGCCTGAACATCAGTGGTTTGACCTGGTTGCCTTCCAGGTCATACAGAACAGCAAAGGGCAGCCGTTGTAGATCAGACCCAACCCGATAAACTATTACCATACAGTTACTACCGGGACTCTAATAAAAGGTCCAACAACATGAGCAGACAAACCTTATCCGGGTCAAAGACCTCATCCTGGTCGCATGCCTGTGCATCTGGGTCAGTCACAGCATGCAGCAGCAGCTCGGTGGCTCTGGGCCCAGCTGGGCCGGGCAGCGCCGCAGCTACATGCAGAGGATAAAGGCCTTTCCGCTACAACGGTTGAAGGTTTGATTGGTTGGAACAACTATGAATAAAAACCTTTAGACTATTAAAACTTATCAAGGAAGTCAAAATCACATCTGGAGACATTAGACAGTGAGTTTCTACCTCAGGTGGAAGAGGGATGTCGGTGCGAGCTCCACACAGCAGCAGCCTCCGGACTGCCTCAGTGTCAGCCGCCATGATGGCCAAGAAGAGGACAGGCATGGGAACCCTGGTCGTGTTGGGATCAGCTCCCCGTTCCAATAACAGCTTCAGGGTGCTCAAACGAACTCGGTGCCTGATTGGACGAGCACATACGATTTATACAGATATAGACGAAGAGAAAGAAAAGGAACATGAAATGAGACGACATGGACGAGGAGAACTGACTCGGCTTTCATCGCAGCCATTGTGCGTACAGTCTCCTGTGTGACAGAGTCCTGACGAATCCCGGTGCGACTCAGAGCTTCTGCCGAGCGCTGCAGGTCTTCCTCGGTGACCTGGATGTTGTAGCTGTTGATGGAGCACGCGGAGTCAAAGCTTTGTTTTGGGGTCAGTTCTTCTTCTTTGTCCTCCTGCATACAGACAGACGAGGACACAACAGTGACCTCAACAGCCTCCAGAGACATCAAGTCCAGTAACTGATGTGAGGTCTGTACCTGAACTCTTCTTGATGCCTCAGTGCGACGCTCCTTCCACTTCACACTGCCCAGTGCAACGGGACCATCCATCACCTGGATGGAGCGCTCCACCAGTGTCACCTCGTCCTCCTGCTTTCCTCCGTCTTCTCCCTCCTCCACTGCATCCTCATTAAAATCCCTCTGTCCTCCCCAGACTTCCTCTCTTAGCTTGTCATCCGTATTTTTAATCTTTCTCTCCTCCCCAAACTTAACGTCAGCGTCTTTCTCTCCAATCTTATTGAAATCTCTCTCCAGGCTCATTCCCTCTCTGTCTCCACCCCCCCAGGTTTGATAACATCCTTCCCCGTCTCTAACATTGGCATCACTATCTCTCTCCTCTTTTTGCATGTGTTCCCTCAGACCAGTGGGGGTGAGCTCAGGGTCTTTGGACACCTTGTTCCTGGGATGGGAGACGAGCTCTGCCAGTTCTTCTGTTGGCCTGAGTACACAAAGAGGAAAACATGGAACACAGAAAACAAACTAATGCACTCGTGTGTTTTAACTGCCAAATTTTTTGACATAAATAAATCATTTAGGTCGATAAAGATCATCTGTGTGGGAGGCAGCAGCTCCTAACATGAGAAAATATACTGTACAGAGTTTCTGAACCTTTAGGCCCGAAATCTGAGAGGCAGATTTTACAGATTCTTGATATTTTATTAGAAGCTACAATTTCATCTGTGTTGTGCAGCATTATATGAGTGTAGATGTATCCTACGGATCAGAGAGGTGACTCAGGTTGCTCGGGGTTGCATCAGCTGTCCGAGGCCTGCTGCTACAGCTGGTTGTGTCTGCAGTGAAGTCCAGCGGTGATCCACTGATCTGAGGTCTGCTGCTACATCTTGACTGAGACCTCAGAACCTGCTGACACATTGAAGTGCAAAATGTCAATATAAAAGCGATGGTGAACGTGAGCTTACTTTATTTTAATCATCTGTACAATACAAACATGTTTTACGTATAAACTTCAGTTCAGGAGGTGATGATGCAACAACAACAACATTGGCTAGAAACCTTACTTGTGTCTTGGCTGCTGGTTCAGCAAACGTAGTGTACAGAGACTGATGAGGGTAGTAGAGGACATGACAGACAGCCAAGGCCGACATGCCCTCACTATTCAGCTTATCAATATCAGCACCCATATCCAACAACAGATGGATCACATTGTGGCGGCAGTTTACCTGACGGACAAGACAGAGGGGGAGCACACACGGATCAAAACCCGACTGAGACTACAAACAATATATACAGTGTATATACAGTGTATATATATATATATACACCTTTTAGTTGGACTGTTGGCGTTAATGAATAACAAAGAGCAAAGAAAGTAAGTCAACAAATAAAACTAATAGGTGATAAGTAAGTGATATTAAGTGTTACTGTGGCAGCGATCAGTGCAGTGTGTCCCTGTGAGTCTGCTACATCGGGGTGGACCAGGCCTGTTTGGAGGATCTGTGAAGCAGCCTTCAGCTCCCCTCTGGAGGCCTGCTGGATCAACAGCTCTGAACGGACCTCCAGAGGACCTTTGGGACCAAAATTGTCCCTGTTTAATGAGAGAACTGCTGCAACGTCCCAGTCAACATTTACCGCCAGCAGTCTGAGAGAAGCACAAATACAAACATTTCACTATAACTACAGATTGAAGTCATGTCTGTAAAACATCGTCTCTTTCTCAATACAGTGTGTTTTGGTACCAATACTAAATATCTTATGTGTACGTCCAACCTTTGTTTGTGGATGTGAGACAGCAGGCGGGCTTGTAAGGGCAGAGAGGAGAGCGGGTCTCGTTTATAGCCTTGGTAAGGGCGAGTATCAGGCTCCCACAGCTCGCCATAAAAGTGTTGGTCCAACTCTCTTCTACGGCCGGGAGGCAATGGGAGGTGGTCTCCATCCGCCGAATAACTCTCCA
This sequence comes from Macroramphosus scolopax, assembly GCA_901007825.1. Classification (NCBI taxonomy): domain Eukaryota; kingdom Metazoa; phylum Chordata; class Actinopteri; order Syngnathiformes; family Centriscidae; genus Macroramphosus; species Macroramphosus scolopax. The sequence continues at coordinate 26,422 of CAAKHC010009662.1, read as the reverse complement.
TGCCAGAGGGGAGGATAAAATGATCATCGGACAGCAGAGATCGGCCTGCAGTGTCCACCTGTGGGGAGACGGGGCAGAGTATGGAAGTGAGGAATTAATTGATTTAATTAGTCAGCTGTGATTAGTGCAAACAAAGATGAATCTACTGATGTGAACAAGGTAATTTATGCTCCAACAAAATCTTTTCTTTTCACTGGAGGGAAAGTGGGAAGTTTAAAATGACCTTTCATACACAGGTTTCTTTAACTCCTGATTTGTTTTCAGCACACTCCAAAACAAACAAACCAGCTGATTGTAGAAATAAATTACCTCGGAACCTGTTCTGGCGTTTGTTGGAGGATCACTAAAAGAAATGGGAGGCTGGTGATGAGAGAAGAGGAGCAAAAACATTGTAACTTCGGCAAATCGGTTCTCAATTTCGTCATATTCATATTGAAATGTCTGTTTTGTAAATACCACACATTAACAGGTGTAAAGAGCCTGTAATGAGTCTGTCTCTACTCTGGGGTACGGTAATATTTAGCTCACATTGTCAGGTGAGAATGGTTGGTATAAATGTTTAAATGTAGCAGTTCAAACACACTCAAAATATAATTATCTGTGTCATCATATGTGGAAGTTTAAATAATTAAAAAACATTTCTTCTTTAACCAAATATAAAAATTGTTGTTATTCTACCTGACTCTGTGGACCACCTGTGGTGACCGCTGGGTCCATGTACGCAGCATATTCAGGAAGGCTCTTTATGCTGAAGCCGTCTTCCACAGAGGTACAGAGCTTTAGTAGGCGGGGGCCAAGCCACAGCCCTACGTCCTGACAGCCGTCTGGATAACTAACCACACCTGGTCCAAACCTCTGGTCAGAGTGGTACAAACCCTGGAGAGGAGAGGCTGACTGTCATTCACTCTCATCTGTAAACTAAAAGAAAGAAAAACAAGCCGTCCATCCAGTTTACCTGAAACGTGGCTCCATCAGGAAACAGCTGTTGTCCATATCCTTCCTTTCTGTTGAGGTAGAACTTGCCAGTGAATTTGTGGCCTGATGGCCAGCAGTGCACTCCATCACCATGTCTGTAATCTTTGTAAAAAGAGCCCTCATAGCCCTGCACACAGCAGAGACATGGAGGGAAAGAGGATGTTACTGGCTGTGTTTCACTGAGAGATGAACTAGAAACATACAGGCAGGTGACAAAATAAAATAAAAACCAAATTAGTCTCAGTAAAGTGTGGAGTCATCACAATACCTTCAATGTGCCTTGGCATAGATTCTACAAGTCTCTGTCACAGTATATGTCACAACAGAGCGATTGATCAGTAAATTCAATTAAGGCATGGTGTAACATAACCCTACCGTACGTCATCACCCCTTGGATTACTTTCTTAATTTATTTGTAACTTCCATAAAAAACAAAAAACTGAAGAACAAGTACAGTTTCACTCTCCTCCTCTATGTTTACCCAAATCACGTTATATTGCAGGCAGCGGTGCGAGATTACAAAACCACGTGATATTCCAGCCCTGGTTTGCGAGCTGCCCTAAACCGAGTTGACCAACTTTATGTCACCGGTAATGTCGTACATCGTCATATCGCCCAACCCTAACCTGAGCAGTACCCCTAAATAAAACAAATATTTCCCGGACCAAGTCAAATAGAAAGTGGGCTCTGCTAACTTCATGTTAGCAAGTTAACCCTGCATTGAAAACAACTTCTGTTAGCTAAGCATGTTTGTAGCATTCTGTCTCTTTATCGCGCTAATTTCACCTCCTCCTCCTCCATTTACCTCCCCATTTCTCCAGGTGTATCTCCCTCTTCCGTGCTTCAAGCCGTTAACAAATTCTCCCTCATATTTGGATCCGTCGGGCCAGTCCTGAACCGCGTGTCCCCCTCGTCCCTCTGGACCGTATCTCCTGCTGTGACTCCCGGTGCCCGGCTGGGCGCTTCGCTCCGGGGCTGCCGAAACTCTTTCGCCGGTCGACATCATTTTAACCAAAAATAAAATGCTGTCCTGCAAATAATCTATCAGAATATAGTTGAGAACAAAACACTTCGATTATGACTAATAACAACGATTTATCGTGGATAGATAAGTAAACTTTGTTGTCAGATTTCTTGTTTTGACTTTCCGGGAAGCGTTGGTTGTCATGGCAACTGTTGGATCTGTGCGGATGAGGAGCTCTGCGCATGCTCAGGCAAAGTGTAAAACACATTTAAAGCACCTGTTTTTAAAATAAACCACCTGGTTAATGTTCAACCTGTCGTCTAATCGGAATAAAACTAAATCTCAGTGTGTCACTTAAATAATATTAGTAATTGCAATGGAAACGAAATATCAGGGAGGATTTAGATGCCCAATGGATGTTTTTCTGTTTGTTAGTGTTTTAAAAATCTCTGATTGACTGCCTTGAATTTTAAAATCTACTTAATTCAACCAATAAATGTCCTCCATTTTTGTTGAAGATCCACCCTTGTTTTACGACATAAACATTTCTTTTTGAAAAAAAAAACAAAAATTAAAACTGGTCTTAAATTGTAACTGCTAGGTGCAAGCTAGTGCCCCACTGAAATGTGCTTTCTCAGTATATATGCACTGGCGGTTAAAGGGTTTCCACATTCTGCTTGTGTAAGTTTTGGCTCCAGACTAGTTGTGATGTCACGAATCATGGTCATCTTAGGAGAAACCCTTACATTCAGATATGAGATGAACATTTAATCAGAGCAGCCTTTAAAACTCTGCATGTGCATCATTGTGCAAAGGGAAGTCTGACAGCCATCCCTAGGAACAAGAAGTAAACACATTCTGAGTGTAGGGGGAAATGTACAGATTTATTTTGAAGGTTTTTCGACTGTGAGAAATGTTTCGAGGGTCCATGAGTGAAGAATGTGTAAGATCCTCGATGGATACTGGAGCATAATGAAACAGTGAAAATGAGAGTGGATCATTGTCATCGGGCACTTTCATCCTTGTCGGGTCACAATTTAGCATCAATGAAGCATGAGCACCCTGTGAGTGTGTGGGTCACCTGACACCTTTCTGCTAACTGACACTGCTGCAGGCTTCTGGAGGTTCTGTGGTGGTGACACGTTGTCAGAGGCCGGCCAGGAACTTCTAACAGTACAAAACCTCCACAACACCTGTGTCACGTTCCCCATTTGAAAAACACAGGAAATATGTATACCATCTGTATTGTGTGGTCTTGAATATGCAGTCAACAATCTAAATGTAACATCATCATGTGTGCAGAGGAGGGGCAGATCTAATCTAGAATATTACAGACCAGTATAAGGTCAGAGTCCAGCTGCTACGGTTGACTTGAAGACACAGTCGTCTGTTTATCAAGAGGCAAGCTGAGTTTTCTATCAAAGAATATGATGGTAATACTTATTCAGTGAGCCAAAATGATTAATGGGATTCTTCCCAGTGCAAGCGCGCGCACACACACACACACACACGCACACACACACACACACACACCTGGAATTCTTGGTGTCCTGTTAGTCAGGGACGATGAAGCTGAAAGAATGAACACCTCCAGCTGCTCTGCTGTCCTCTTGGATCTCCACCCTTCAAACAGATTCTACATACATGTGTTAACACGTTGTACAAACATCAGAGTGCTCAGCTCTGATGTTTGTACAACGGAGCTGAGTGTGACTCTTCCTGCAGATTCTCCAACCACTTTCTCTGACTGGAATCGAGGGTCTAAGGACAGAAGGTGTCTTACTGTACAGATCCCGTGGAGGGATTCTGCATGTGGTTTTGGGCCAAACAAATCAAATTGGATTGAATGTTAACAAGTGTGACAGAATTGATTCTATACATTTAATGTCTCCGTTCAGAAACAAGGAAACATGACGAGGTGTTTTTATAATTTGAACCACTTCATCCATGTTTATTCGTCAGTTGTTCAATTCAAAATAAAAGTAAATAACTGTGTTAAAAACACGTTTCAAAATTACATGAAGAGTTTATCAACCAATAAGTCATAAATCAGTGTTTACATACAGTATGTACATCAGAGCTGAGCGCGACTCTCCTCCAACATCCCAGAGTTTCTCAGACGTCTTTCGAGATACGACGTTACTTCGTCGGGACAAAGACAAACAAATAGGCAGGTTAGCATCGTTTGAAATCCTCTGAGTGGGTTGACTCTAATCCACTTTTAATATGATCATAATCCTTATTAAAACTCTTCAAGAGGAAACTTTCAGCAAAACACCAAGTTAAAAGTGAATTTGTGCTCATTCCCACTGTGAGAGTATAAAACATAGAGATGAGTATTAGGTAAAATAAATTCCCTTCAGTTTTCCATTCAGGAAGTCGTACTGAGTGCACGGCGCCGGCTGAGACGACAGCGGAATGGGGAGATCGGGGGTTGGATTGCCCTTCAGGCGTTGCTTCTCTCGTCTATTGTGAAAGTCTCCATGGGGCGTTTGCTCAGGGCCTTGATGTCATCCAGGAGTCGGGTGGGCGTCAAGATGTGCGAAGAACCTGAAATCAAAGCCAATCAACAGGTGTCAAATCATGAACTCAACCCCGTCCCAGCGGTGAGCGACGGCAGCAGGACACAAACATCAACTGAACGGGAGTTTAAAATACTGGATCAAAGCCTTCCTGAGTTAATCTGACGGATTATAATTGATGTTCCTGATGTGGAATAAACGCCCACCTATGATGACCTGACAGGACTTGACTGCCTGGGTGACCTGGTAGGCGCAGCGCATCTCAGAGTAACTGATTCCTCCTATGACGAAGATGATGAGGCGTGAGCCGCCCCGGCGTTCGTCCTGAGCGCTGGCTTTGTGCTTCTGACGCGCACTGTGCAGAAGAAGAAGACAAAGTATAGAAGAATAATTGGGAGGCCTGGGAGTTACTGTAGTATTCAGTAGTATTCAGTAGTATTCAGTAGTACAGTTAGACAGCGTGTTGCCCTCAGTTATCGGAGGAGTTCGTCTTCCTCCATATACAAAAAGCCTTTTTCAGATTTTACAGAGAAATATGGATACATAGAAAACATCCACATCAGACCAGCTCATTCTGACATGTGGGTCAAATTAGAGAGTTTATAGCACAGTTCATCATGTGATGATTCATAAACACACCTGACAGCTCCAGAACCGTTCCAAGCTGCTGGACACTCAGACTGGTGCGGCCACTCCCTGGTGTCCAGTTTGTTCTCCACGGCGTCCTGGAATCAAATGAATTTACTACTATAGTATCTGATACCTGCAGAGGCTCACGGCTGTAATGTTTGCAGCAGTAAATGAACAAGAAACACCAAAAGGAACATTTCCACTGAAGATGTATGAGGGGAAGTTCAAAGGTTCTGATGAGGTTCAGTGTTTCTGGATCACAACCTGTCTCACACAGACAGGAACAGATTGTTTGTCAGTGTTTTTAAGATTTGATGCTCCCACACATCAAACCCGTGTTGGTTTCCTGCTGCAGAGTGCAAACTGTTCACCACAGCTCACAGCGAACCAGCTGCTGAGTGGTGAACGTCGCTCCAGATAATGTTTCCCAAAATAATAGGTGGAATGTTTGATTGAACATCACACCGACTAAACAAGACAAGATGACTGCAGGTCGTCAGTATCAGGGGAACAACAATGGGTTGAATACTGTTGTTATATCTGTGTATGCAGTATGTTTATCTCCTCTTACTAACCTCCATCACATCCTTTATGCCGGGTGTCCACCTGGAGAGGTTGTACGTCTCCTCCTGGGTTCGATCCCTTCTGGATGGTTTACGCGAGAAGAAACTGGGCTGGAAGCAAGAGAACCAGAAACAACGATGACCAGGAGAAACGGAACCCAGTGGAAAGTGGATCCATCACTTTCTATTGGTGGTAGTTTGAAATTGATCCATGCCGGCACTCTTGTCAGTTGCAATAAGTTTTACAAGCAGCAGATGGACCCATCAATCTGTCCTCTCCACATACCGATGTGATGATGGGGACTCCCAGTTCCTTCCAGTTCAGGATAAACTCTCGCTCCTCTTCGATCTTCACATGTTGGATGAGTTTGCTCAAATTCTCATCTGTTGTTCCTGTTTTACAAACAAAAGAAGAAAAGTCCGCGAGTTGAGACATCAGGTGGACAACAGCTGACTAGTTATATTCAAGAAGTGTCTCTGGATCCCTTTTGGTCCTCATGAAATACGGAATAGTTCTTTACAGACTCCACATGAACAGACAAGTACGCTGAAGAAGAAGATCGGCGCACCGTTGAGGCTGAAGATGTACAGCAGCACCGCTCTGATCTTGTCGTAGGTGCTGTATGGGTGCAGCAGCACCGGCAGCAGAGTCCTCATGGGATCCTTCACCTTCACCCCCTCCACGTCCGACCCCACAGCAAGGTCCTACATGGGGACAAGCTGTTAGCCTCTGATATGAGCTGGGAACATTGAGAATGGCTCCACATGTTTCCTATGTGCAGTACAACTACCACACAACTACTGAGTGTCTCCTTTGGAGGAGGTCAGAGGTCAGAGGTCAGAGGTCAGAGGTCAGAGGTCAGAGGTCAGGCCACAGAGTGTAATAGGATGTCAGAGACACTCCATCAGCACTTCCTACTGATTTCTCTTTAAGGTTAAACGATGAAATGATTTCACACTTTTTCCAACAAGTCAGACGTGGCAGCTCAGACGAACCTGTTCAGCTTTGCAGAGCTTCTCCACATTGTTGGAGAAGTGCTTCATGCAGTCCTCCGCCAGCTGCAGATGAACAGTTTTCTGGAAGAAAGCCGGAGAGAAAAAGGTAAGAATAAATATGATTCTGATATCTGCTGGGTGACTGGACAGTACTACAGACTGATAGGTCTTCAATCAGACAGGGGGTGGGGTGTGTGTGTGTGTGTGTGTGTGGGGGGGGGGGGGGGGGGGGGGGGGGGGGGGGGGGGGGGGGGGGGGGGGGGGGGGGGGGGGTGTGATAACAGGCTTCTGAGGCGCCACACCCAACCATCACATCATCAACACTCTCCTCTGGTATTGGAGCATAGTGACTGAAGCCTGGAGGTACCACACCCAGCAACCTTCACCATGCTGGTACTACATACCTCCGTCAGCTGTTTCCTGAATGACGGCATCTTCTTCATCATTTGGGCCAAGTTGCTGATGGTAATCTAGAAAAACAAACATAGATTGAAACGTTTGTTTCCAAAATGAAATTGGCAGTTCAACAGAAGAAACCGCAGCACTGCACCTTTCCATCGGGCTGTTTCTTGCTAGCTGATATTTCCTTCACCATCTTTGGGATTTGTCTGAGTCAGGAGAGAAAGGGTGAGGGAGTTAGTAACAGGCGGTTCGCTGACCCTCGGACGATCCTTCAGATCCCCTCAGATCTCCGGAACTTACTCTGACACCTCGGCGATGTGCTGGTGCCTCAGCTTCACCCAGAGCATGTCGTCCTCGTTCAGCAAGGCCTGCTTCTCTGAGCTGTCTTTAGACCGGTACCTGGTCACAGGAGGACACATGGAACAGGACGTATGTTACAGAGAAGTGTGACTCCAAGGAGATAAAGGTGAGAAAGCTGATATTACTTGTATGTGTCACTCTGGATGTCAATGAGGTCGTAGGCCATGGCCTGGTAGGTAAGCTCATGCAGGATGGGGCTGACGGGGTCAAAACCTCTTTCCACTATCAGCAGCTGGGCCTGGGTCTTTCCCTGGTGGGAGGGGGGGGCACAGACATGAAAACAAACACACACACACATCATCATCTGTACTGGTATCTTTCTAACGGCAAAGCTCCCAAACTGCCGGAACCGATTTCTGAAATGGACATTTACAGCTGCAGCACGTTGATGAACTGACATGGCAGCTGGTTACATGAACACTGGGGGCTGCCTGGCTGCCTGGCTGCCTCGCTGCCTGGCTGCCTGGCTGCCTGGCTGCCTGGCTGCCTCGCTGCCTGGCTGCCTCGCTGCCTCGCTGCCTCGCTGCCTCGCTGCCTCGCTGCCTCGCTGCCTCGCTGCCTCGCTGCCTCGCTGCCTCGCTGCCTCGCTGCCTCGCTGCCTCGCTGCCTCGCTGCCTCGCTGCCTGGCTGCCTCGCTGCCTCGCTGCCTCGTTGCCTCGCTGCCTCGTGGCATTGTGGGAGGGTTTTTGGGGCTGATTTTTTATTGAACCTCATCATAAAGTGACAGAAAATTACCGAAAATAAAGATTGTTGTTGTTCAACGTAGTTTGGAAGCCAGTCTGGTCTAATATTCAGCCTAAACTAACATGATGAGGAAACTTATTATGTATCACAGAAGAAGAGGGGACATCTTGTATGTGAGTCAGAGCCAAACAATCAGACGCTGGCAGTATTTTCTATTCCCCTACACGGCACCGTGTTGCACCATGTGACACTTTCAGCGCTAAAGACTGTGTTTGTTCTGTCAACAGTGTTTGTGCCGAGCTGCTCACCTTCTTCTTGCCGTTGTCATCCAGCTCAAAGTGCTTCGCTAGCTTGTTGTCCACCAGCTCTGCAAGGGTTTTGGCGTTTTCCATGTTGCTGTCTCTGGTTAGGATACAAAAGGTTCATGCATATCAAAGATACGCTGTACACTCACCGGCCACTTCATTAGGTACACCTGTACTATCTAGTGTCATCCAAAAAAACCACCTCTGTCTTTACAGAGACTATCATGATGAGAGTCATTCATGTAACTACATGTTCATTAGTGAGGTTGGAGGTTTGTAGTGTTTAACTGGGCAGCATTAGACTGGGACGTGTGGAAATCCACAGAAGCCACTTTTACTTTGCTCTAAGCTTAAATGTAATCCGTCATCTTTAAAGCAAAGCAGGACAATGTAAAGTGCTGACGCTTCACTTCCTGCTACAGGGAGGTGTCATATCCTGAGGTTTCTGTTCGGTCCGTCGCCGCTCTGGGACGGAGACGTGTCGGAGGCTGACGGCTTACTTCTTGTATCGGACCCCGGGGTTCTCGTCCAACGTGGCACAGAGTGTGACGAGCTGGTCTGCGAGTGCCTCCAGCGTCTTCTTCTTGTCCTGACTGTTGGGGCTGTAGATGCTCTGGAAGGCCCCCGGATTGTCACAGGTGAACACCTGAGAATGTTCAGAGAGCCATTCAATTCATAATTTTCATGAAATAAAGTAAACAGTCATTGTTTGAATTTCTAATGAATGAAAACAATAGAAGTCAACACCTGACTGAGACTAACTCATAGCTGCTGTAGAAATATAAATATAGAAATGTAACAAATTATAATATTATAAACACATAACATACATCTTACTCATATTGATTTTAAATTTTCATGACCAAACATTCTCTGAAAGGACAAGTTACAACAATATAATTAGTTAAAATTAAAAGAACATCTTTGTGATTTGATAGTTAATAAACATTTACTTAAGGTAATTAAGATAAATCAACATGATGTTTTCTCAGTCGATCTTAACTGAACTACATATGTTCAATAATAATAATAATAGTAATAATAATAATAAAATGTCTATGTTTTCTTCTCCGGGCCTTGAAACCGGTATTTCCTGATTCCAAGACTTCCAGATTTTTCGTGGCCTGTATCCAAACATAAAGTTGTGCGAAGCTGCTTACGCTGTCAGAACACGGAGCATCTCTTCCTCCGAGTAGAAGTATGATACAAATAAACTTACAGTCTGGACAGAAAGAGGAAGTAGAGCTTAGAAACGAGCGTAAGAACACTCAGAACATTACCTGAGCCTCCTGGGGCATGAAGGACATGTTGATCTCCTTACATACTCGTATATACTTTGCGCAGTAGAGCTTCATGTCGTTGAACAGGTCATCAGGGCAGTCTGAGGACACAAAACACTGGTTACAGTCAGACAACACAGAATGAAAACATCCTGGAATGAACGAGACTTTTGGACCGTTGTTTTGTTATCAAAGTACATTAAAGTAGTGATTTAAATGTTACCCACAGTCAGTGAAGTAAACATGCGCCGACTTGTACTTGGGTTTGGGCTTGAAGTCCGCAATGAAGGCTTCCACACACTGTCAAATAAAAGGTAAGAGAAGGAGAGCAGAGTTGGATCAAACATTACGTTACACCCTTGAACCTGGATGTCGTTCTGTACCACGTCTTTAAATCACTGTATACGTCTGAATGTATCTCCACAACAACAGAGGCTGACTGCATCAGGAAGTGTTGCTCCTGGCTTTATGAGCTTTGTGGTTTTTTTCTTCCTCTTTGGATTCGCAGATTCTACACTGGCTGCGTTTGTTGAGGGGGGGGGGTCAAAGGTGTGTGTGGTCAAACCTTCGCTGTTGGCGTCATGAAGTAGATGGCCTTCATTTCTGGAACAGGCTCTCTGCTTTTGAACAAGTCTTCGACAACTGAAGAAATAAACATTTATTGTTTTAACAGAGCAGCTACAGAGGAGTTAATTCTATATTTGGAATTCTGTTTGCCCCGTTATGGAAATCATAACTCACTTGTTATCTTCTCGGACATCAGATCGGACATTTTGCAGCATGATGAGAGGAGCTTGGTGGTGAACGGGTCCAGAATCAAAATCTGTCCAGAAGAAGGTCAGTTAAATTATTGTGATGTGTTTAAAGTTCTGTAGCAGCAGCTGTTTTTGAGTCAGGATATGAGAGGAATGTCTGTATATACAGTCGTAGGACTGTGCAGAGCACACAGAGGCTTGAATTACCTTCCATACGTCAGATTTCCTGCAGTCTGCAATAATTGTGTCCTTTATTCCTGTAAGTGACAGACAAATATCACAAAGAGCACGAGTCCAGGCAGGAAACATATGTTTGTTCATGACTAGATTGTTCGAATCGCCAGACCTACTAGCTTTAATAACGAGGTGTAAATTTAACAACTTTATGGGGATTCATTAACCGTCAGACAGATGACAAGTAGAAAGAAGAAACAACACATATTGTTTCTTCAATATACATGATTTAGTTCAGTTAGTTTTTCCTTCGACGTGTCCGCTGTCTGTATGTGTAATCATTTGGAAACTGAGGGATTATTTTCCTGAGTTTCATCTCAGCACAACATGATGAATCGTCATCTTTGCAATGGACCAATAAAAACACAGAGAAGCAACGGGTCATTACGTCATCACGGTTACAGCTTGACGGTGTTGACAGTGTGTCGGTTTGCCCTTTTTTATTATTTGTATTCTTGAAGAGCAACAAGCTAACATGAAAACTTCACATAGAATAAATGAAGGAAATTTGAAATAAAATAAAAACTTTGCGAGGATGATAAGGCGAAGTTAGCAACAGTGTTGTGTTTACTGGGTGAAGTGAGGTGGGGCTCGCTGCGAGAGGAACCGACTCCTTCTAAAAGGGGGTTTACTGGTCTTATTTATAGTTACACGTCAACGACACGGCTTCAGGATTTCAGTAAACTCTGTGATTTACAACAGAACCAACTGTTAGTTCAGTATGCAACCTCTGCCCCTCCGATCCGCCCAAAACAAGTCTAAACTGCAGAATGAACGTTATCGTCACCTGTCATTCAAGATGCAAAAACATTAAGGGAACAACCGTAAATAAAATCAACAACGCATTTAAAGCCTTAACGTTACGAAAACGAAGTCCTACGAGTTTTAAAATGAACATTAAAGACTCCTGCGATGGAATGAACTTACTTTTCCAAACTATTCTTTTCAGCCCGTGTTCCGAGCCAGTTGCCATCTTGTTTCGTTTTTCCTCTGCGTGCACCTCTTCCGGTCCGCTTCCTGTTATAGACGTCATCAAGTGTGCGACGCTGCCCTGTAGTTTTTATGCCGCGATGTCTATCTATCTATCTATCTATCTATCTATCTATCTATCTATCTATCTGAAAACACAAAAAGTTGTGAAAAAGTTTCCCAAAACAAATATTTTGAGAATAGATTATTCCTTAAGATTTACCTTTTAATGAAAAGGTAGTGAAAATTAAAATACTCATTGTTAGTCAATATCTTAAGAATTGAATCCTAAAATCAATAGATATGTAGTCCATAGTTTAACAGTCAAGCTAAAGTATAAATGAATATCACTCCGGTTTGTCATATTTGTGACATCTTCTACTTAGTGGGCTGAATAATCGTTTTTGACTTCATTCCCCAATTTTCATGATAATTGTTAGCCAATTTGTATGATTTAGTACCACGTTTGATATTTTGAGTATTTATACATTTCCCATAATAAGCCCTTTCTTCCAGCTAGGGGAAGTCCAGATTCTTGGCTCTTCTCTCCATATTGTTATGCCTTGTCTATATCCATGTATATTGAATTTCTAGCCCGTAGCTAGACAGGTGTCTCCTTCCTTCTCATTCTACCCTTCACGGGCAGGTGCTTTGCTATGATTGGACACTTGTCTCCACTGGGAGGGTCAGTATATCAGTATTTCATGAAACGAAGGTAAAACAGTTCAATAGTAGCTGTCAGAGAGTGGAAGTGGTGTTTTAAAGAACAGACGTGAAGAATGGGCGCAATACAGTGGCTGGTGATTCTTGTCTTGGTGGGCGTATGCTCGCAGGTATGGTGCTTTAAAAGTTTTATATCAAATTTAGGCAAAGGATTTTGTTGATAAACTGGCAAATACAATGGAAAGTTACATCAGCATCAACTGTACAGAGCAACAACATTTGTGAATAATTTCTTCCCTTTTGAATTTGCAGGCTGCAGCTCAAACAGGTACTGTATGTTTGCCTCTCCGTATATCCTGTAGATCACTGTAGATATTCTTATCTCCAGGTGATGGGTTATACTTATGTTCTATAAGGGAAAAAATGCTATGCTAACTTAAACTTCTCCCTCGTCAGCTTTCACAGTAACTGTGTTCTCAACAACATCCAAGACTGCGGTTATCAGGTGGTCCAGATATTCTGGAGCCAGCTCGTACAGGATCACCGTGGCCCCAAAGAGCTCTCCCAGCAGCCCCATCGCCTTCGCCCTGTTTGGTCCAAACACAGTGATGGGCTCCGTCAGCTCTCTGTCCCCGAACACCATGTACGTCTTCACAGTCGAAGCTCTGGATGATTCCCAAGCAACACTGGACAGCGCGGATGTTGAGTCACCAACAGGTGAGCGGCACCTCGGGCCCACGTGAGCTGTGATGAAGTCTTAGAATAAAAGAACGATTTTTATTAAATTCAAATTTTTAAAAAAAATTTAATTGGCTTATTCAGACAAACTAATATCAGTCAACATAGAAGACAGTGGGAACAATAATCTTTAATGGACAAGGACAAGACATTTGATGATTGGACACTTTCAGATTCACACTGAGTGTCTTTATAACACATCTTTACTTATGAAGTGATTTCTTCCTATTTGCAAGTAAAATCGTCCTATTTGACATTAAATGTCACATTTCACGTCCTCTTAGATGAAGTCTGGTCTGAACTGTTTCAGCTCCTGAGGCGATGGATCCCGTCCAGACCGTGAAGCCAAAGGACAGCCAGACCTTGATGGTGGAGTTCAGCTTGAAGACCGGGGTGACTCATTACATCATGCGAGTGCAGAACGACGAAGGCTTGTTCAGAGAAGAAACGGTGTATTCGTCCCCTGCTGAGGTCGAGTCCCTCTCGCCGTACACGGAGCACACGCTCAGCGTCATGGCCGTGAACAGTGGAGGCCGCAGCCAGCCGTCTCCTGCTGTGACTGCAAGGACACGTATGTTTGTTTGTCCCATTATGTCCCATTTTACCATTTTTCCACAGCTGAAACCAAAACCTGGTGAATGGAGCCACCGGCGGGCTGAGTCCCCACGAACCTGCACAGGTCATCTTATCTGCCTCATTGTCCCACAGAGAATCGATGTACAGTGAAATAGATCTTCACTCCCCC
>CAAKHC010009660.1:31570-51518 GCA_901007825.1 Macroramphosus scolopax | reverse complement strand
GGGGGGGGGGGGGGGGGGGGGTATTAAATGTTTAAATTGTGCATCAGATTAATTAATTACACTTATAAAAATGAAACAAGACAAAATGACCAAAATGAGCTGCAGAGTTTGGATTTCCAAAGTTGCAAAAAGATGCTAACAACACACGTCTTGGATGGCTTTCACCTAAACTATGGCTGATTGTAGCGGTGCATATTTGTATGGTTGTTCCTATGGATTCGTATTACTTGTGGTTGTAACTGCCGACAAAGCATTGTAAAGCCAGACACTCCTGCACGGACTGGAACCTGGTTCCTCCGTCAGATATGACGGATGTGTCACCTACATAAACCACACGAGTTGAACAGCTTCACCCCGATGACTCAATAATATCAATTCATTGCACCTGCACAACCACTGCATGTAGTCAGTGAATGTAATACTGTGTCACAGTAATCAGTCACAGCCCATCGTAATCACAGACACTGAGGCAGCTGGTTCCCGTATGCACAACCCTCAAGACATTAATAATACAAACTACTAACGGCATAATATTACACCGAACCTTTGTAGGCCAACCGCTGTATACTGAAGTAGCACCGTAATACTCTGAGGGAGCATCAAAGCTCCGGTCCAGCAGTCTGAGTCAGCCAGGTGATGTGAGCACATTGATGATGGCGTCCCCCACTGAGCCTGGCCAGCACTGTTCTACCGAGACAAACACCTGCAAACCAGTCTGCACTGGTTCAGCACTGGTTCAGCTGAGCGTGGGTCGGTCCCATGGACGCAGGTCTTTCTCATATTCGCTCAAGAGGAATAGAATACTTCCAAAGAGAAGGTGAGTTTTACGACTGGACTGGAATCCACAGGATTTGGACATTGTACATATAAAATACATAAAGGCTGGAAGTCTTTTCATGTTTGAAAAAGACTTGCGCCTCATCATTTTTGCTATTTAAAATGCAAAAGCATTGAAGCTCAGTATCTGTTAAAAGCTGCTCTGAAGGCAGTTATAAATTCAGAGGATGAGCTGTGCATGATGCTTCGGACACAGCGTGTGCTAAATGCACTATAAGCTGATCAGTTTAACATAACATGAATAATTGATTTATTTCAGCTTGTCTTTTCGGTTTGTGTGTGGTTTTTGTGTGCATCTGCAGCAAAAATAAACAACAGGCAAAACATTTCTTTATTTGGCCTAAAAGGGCCATAAATAAAATTTTATTCTCTCAATTATTAACAAGCCTCAGTAAGTCCGTGGCTGTCCACCACAGCACTTAAAACATCTCATTCTGATGCAGTCCACAAAGACATGAGGCCCGTTCGGGGAATTCTGAGGCTCCTTACTTCCTTTGAAAAATAAAACAAACATGGTAATACTGTACCAAACTGGAGGCTGAGCAGCAGGGTGATCCTTAACGCAGAGAGGGGTGCTTATAGAAAGGGCTATTAGCATGGTCGGGGAAGCTTGAATCAAACAGCAACAACAACAATAAACTATGAAAACTCCCAAACTTGTTTTTTTTTTTTTTGCAAAGCTGAAGCAGGATGTGCTCGGCTTCCAACCACTGCAGGACTGCCTGGTTAACATCAACGTCTCCTCTCCTTGTCTTTTCTCCCACCCAAACAATCCGTCCTCCTCTCCTCCTTCCTCCTCTCCTCCTTCCTCCTTTCCTCCTTCCTCCTCTCCTCCTTCCTCCGTTTTTTTTGCTTAAAATAAGTGAATTAATATTTATAATGATAAAACCGATAGCAGCAAAAGAGTAACAGAGGAATAACAGCTAGAAAGCGAGTGACCCCTGGATTTACGAGGAAGGCATGGGGGGTTAAGAGAGGTCCATGAATTTGTGCCCAGGGTCGGGCCTGGGTAAGGGAGAGCTGCCTGGCTGTTCCTCTCAGCTCATCTTCCCTGGGTTGGCACCCTGCTGATGGCGGACATGACGCGGCCGAAGCGCTCACACAGCTCCAGGGTTGAGTAGGTGGGCAGCTTGGGGGGGTCGTGGAAGCTTTTGATCTCGGTTGAGCAGTCCAGTAACTTGGGGAGGAAGTCGGTCAGCTTTTCCTGGAGGTTGGCTGCCGACAGACGGAGGGAAAACAGAAAGATAGCTGAATGATTCATTGTCTGAGCTTTCCACAATCACATCTCATTACACGGAAATCAGAAGGCAAATATTTTCAATAGGATATCACAAGTAGTTTGAAAGCATGTTGGATAACACAAACAGATTGTAGAAGTCTGGTGAATATGCGTCTGGGTGATAATAGTCAGCTTTTCCTGAACAAAGGCCAGGAACTCTGAGAACGAGCTCTCTGTGGACTGATACCAGAACACACTGATAACAGCTGAATCCTCTTCAAGCTTATTTTTCTACCAAGAAATAGTTTTTCAGGGGAATTCTCTGAAAAGTGAAATCTGACTGTTTTCAAAACCATTGTATGCTTTAAACCTTTTTGTAGGATGGATCCTTGAGCGGTGACATACTGACAGGGAGCCAAAGGAACCGGTTGAACTCAACTATACAACATTGTGATCTCTCTTCAAGGGTTAATTGAAGAGGAACTTATTGCTTTGATTAATGAGCTGTGCTGAAAAGAATCTCTTCAGAAAGAAATGCTGAAGCATCAGAGTCCAATCTGAATGTGTTAACTGAGCAGTGGCCTGATTATGATGATCTTTGGCGGGGGGATGTGGAATGTACCAGTAACCTAAGACTCCAACCATCCAGAAATATCTAATAGCCTTGAGCCCCTCCCTCTCCCCGGAGGACTCACATTCCATCTCTTGGCCCAGGTAGGAGCACCAGCGGTTCCTCATGTCCTCCACCGCCAGCATGTCCCTCTCCGTGTCATGGATCAGCAGCAGAGGGATGCAGGGCACGACCAGCTCATTCATGATGCCGAGGCCAGTGGTCACCTCCGGTTCTTCTCCTGACTCAAACATGGCGGCTGCTTGCTCGTTCAATTTCTATTGAAAGTCAAACAATGATGAATGTTTAATAGTCAGTTAACATTTGTCTGATCCAACATTCATTATCTTTAGCTTTAAAGAGCTCATAATGTGCGTTGGGGGTTTGTTTTCCTTCCTTTAGCGTGTTAATACAGATTTTTGGCTCATTTCAATCGTCTGTAGTTACACAGCCCATCGGGAGTTATTCTCTCCAACAGCCAACACTCCTCCTGGACGGCCTGGAACACACCATTTGGAGTTTCTACAAGGCTCTATTTTGGGGCCCCAACTCTTTTTCATCTATGTTACCAACATGTTTGACCAGATGAAACAGTAAAGGAACCATGTGTAAGCTGATGTTCGAGGCCTGTGTGGCCGATATTCATTTGACACCGCAGTTGCCAACTTGCAGTCGGACCTGAATGAATTGCTACATGCTTTCATTGAAATAAAACCTCTTTTAAATGTAAACAAAAGGAAGGCAGCGCTATTGCAGCACGTCATGCTCTCTGGTGACACCTTCACATAAGACGGGACAATTATTTAATCTTTCTTAAGGGTGTTTTAAATAATTGTAGGCTCACAAAGTGATTTCATTTTTGATGATTCTGGCTAATTTCGGACAAATTTAGTATTTCAAATGAATTAGCCAAACGACACTATAGGTTTGGAAAGAGGCTGCAACTTTCAACGCTGGATGTCATAAAATCCTACACACTGTGCCTTTAAATGGGTCCTGACGTACTTGCATGCACGAGGATACAGCCCCGTCTCCTGATTCTGGCCAAGAGAACTTGTTGTAACAAACTCCCTGACCTCCTCTCTGAGGAAACAGCCAGGTTTTTTTGCGAGCCAACTTGGAATTGGGGGCTGTGAGGTTGGATTTGCAAAACATCCAAGTACATTAACTGCATCAATGTTAGCAGTGTTTTCAATTAAAACAAGAGCTGGAGGTAAGCAGCTGAGCCAGAGGTTCTGGACACAGATCTGAGACAACTGATCGGGCTGTGCAAAGCTTAGGTTTGAGGTTAGCTGGGGACACGCTTGTGTCTCATGGTAATGTGTTTACACTCGCTGGCCCTCCCTCTTCCTATTCCCACTCCAATGATTACATTATGAGCACAATGCTGGTGTAAGGTTACTGAGTGCAACAGCAAGAGCCAGCTTAAGTCCAGTACAAGGCTGTTTGGACCCAAATACCCTCACCAGGAAACAAGACCTGATCCTTGGTGAGAGTGAAATGAAACGGGGTTCCCATCACAATGCTTCGAGATTTTCATCTGTCAGGATCAGATGAAAAACCTTCAGTGGAATCTTTTTGTGGTCTGCGAGCAAACGAAAGCAATATCTCAGCAAGGGCAAGTTGATTGTAGTGCCACATCTCAGCATCGAAGGGGAGGGGGTGGGGGTGTGTGTGGGGGTCCTGGCCATGTTATTTCTGCTGAGTCACTTTAGCAGAGGAAGTTTGATACGGAGGAAGTGGGGGTACAAAGTGGAGACTTGGATCAGAGAGAATGACTGCTGGACATAAAGGGTTCCGATCAAAAGCAGATCCTGCACAGATGAAAGAACTCCGACTAACAAGAGTAAACATGCCCACTCGAGGATCAACACCTTGTTTGAATTAAACCACTACATGATTTGCCTCACCAGCAAACATTCCCGACGGTAATGACCAAGAAGCTGCTCGTTGTGCCCTCTGTACGGCCCCTTTGTCAAAAGCTCCTTGTTGTACTGGTACGAATAAATCAGATACATCAGCGCCTCCACGTAACTGAAATAGAAAAGAGATTAGTTATTATACTCGGCTGAAACTGTCTGAAGGGATTATCATGGTTGTACTGAGAACTGAGAGAGTAAACCCGTCCAGAAGAGAAAAGGCTTGATGGACTCACTGCACTGCTATAGAAATCAGTGTCACACAGACTGGGAGTTGCTGCCCTCTGCAGGCCAAATATTAGAACTTACTGGCTACCAAACGTAACATGCAACACTGAACTCATCAACCTTAAACTGAGTTACAACTTGTGGAGGACAGCTGGGGACTGAATTTAACTTTTCAGGCATGAGGTATTATGAAGGATGGCATCTAACTTTGTCTTCTGGAAGAGCTCCAAGCCGGTCATCATGAAGACGGTTGTCTCACGGAAATTCCTGTAGTCCTGATGCCATACCTGGGTAAGAAAAGAAAGTTACAGAAGGAAGGCTCATGGAGATCTGAAGACATGATGTGTAGCGCTGACTAGCAAATTTTAATCATTAAGCTAAGAGCATAAGGAATATGTATAATACTAGCTGAAAGGTACAGTTGAGATAGAGAAATCCACAGGAAACCCCTCCTGACCTCATATTCATCCATGTTGACCTCCTCAGGCCTAATTAGGTCCAGTTTGGCACGTGCCACATTCATAATACTCTTGCATCTGCAGGGGAGGTAGAGAGGCAGGAAGAGGAGCCGGCGTTAGCACTGAGGTGGTGAGTCATTGTGAGGTACTCCAGGAGATGAAACGGTCCACCCTGCCCCAAGGCCTTAACATGGTCTAATGAATCACTCTTTAGTGCTGAGAGGAGAAGTGAAACACTCCTCCGGAGGCTCCTATTGAGGCCACATGCACACATAAATCTAATTATCCTGCTCAAAATAGAGGCGAAGGGAGAAATCAATTTTTCACTCATGAATACGGATTGAGGCCAACAAACGTAGGTGGAAAGTTAAAGGTAGAATCAGGCGTCACACACACACACACACACTAAAGACATCCGCATCACGTTGTGAATAAAGGGGGAAATCTTGAGATCTGCCTGCAGTAATAAAAACGTCCTTCCTGGATTTTAGTCTTTAGATTTGTGCTTGAACTTAAGATAGAGGATCTGGACTAGAGGCAGGATGTGCAGTGTGACAGTCGTGTCCTGATGAGACGCTGCTGTCTGCAGCCCGTCTCCTTACTGTCACTGATCAGTCTGTGGGGACCGTAAAGCAGCCGGGCTGCTGCACGGCTCAGTCAAGGTCTCTGCTGCCCTCTGATGGTCAATTTGAGAAGCTGATTTTATGTAAAGGATGTTTAGCTGACAACGTTTGAGACAGTTAGATAGAAAGGAGAAACATCTTTTTCATGAACTAAGGAAGAGTCTGGCCTACCTCTCATCAAAAGCCAGGTTGCGGTCAGCAAACTGTGTGAGCAGCGTCCTCTCAAGGATCTTCTTGGGCGCCTGGTTTTGGATCAGGTACACAATGATGTGATGAAGTCGGTAGTCGTTCTCAGGGGACGTGTCCTCCTGGGCAAATCTCAGGAGACGAGCATATTCCAACTTGATAGCCTGAACAGAGAAACAAAGTTGGAACATGTCCAGGGTTAAACATTCAGTCAGCTTGAGGTGACATGGATACTTATCATCAGCTCCTTGTGAGTCAGGAACCAGAACAGTGTGAAAGTGATTGTTTTCCTTTTATCACATCGTAAGTATCTTGTTTGGTTTGATTTGATCAATACTAACTAAACTAATAATACTGAAAATATTTGGATTTCACAAAACAAGATTTGTTTAAAAACTTTGTGATGGATTCTGTAAATGTTGGATGAAGATGTTGTAATCAAAAGCATCTTTACATCAAGTATCATGTGCTGAACTAAGATCTTCCACATCTTTGCTGAGAATGACGAACAAACACAACAGAACAGAATCTTTCACACAATTTAATACTATCATTCCAGATGGGGGGTCTACAGGAAATATCTGTCAATACTCAAATTGCTACTATTCATATTTATTTTCTTTACTCAAACAATATATTTTGTGTTTCCTGCTCACTTGATTTCCTTTATTAGTCTCTTGTTTTTAGATTCGAGAGGCAGATGCTCATTTGAATGAGATCGGCTACACAAACTCTCTGGTAGACAACACAATGACTTTGGGCCCTCGGAGATGTTGAAGCCCGGCCAAGTCAAGCAGTCTGGAGTTGAGCAAATATGTGCAGCTCGAGTCTGAATACGGACCTGTGGTCTGTCGGGGCTAAAGACCACAAGCTCGAAGAATATGAAGAGAATCTGAGGATGTTCAGTTATAAAGAAGTGAAGTTACTCTGCCTCAGTAGCTGCTTGTGTTGCACCATACAGATTCTATAAAGTATGGCAACGTAACAACAGGCTACATTAGCTGCTACTAGCATGACAAACCCAATCCAGTTGCATTGACGGTAAACTAAGCCCCTGAAGAATGTGTAGAATATAAGACTTGTGTTGCTGCTGTATCAGCTTAAAAATGACTTATCAGCGTCCATCATCCATCAAGAGTCCAACAAGTTGAAGTTACTGTTAGATGTAGCTGATAATGACTAAGATAATGAGAGAAATGAAGTACTGAAATGTAAGAAAGTCCACAGGAGATGACAGATAAATGGATTCACATGAAAAGAAAGTGGAAGTAGGTGCAGAGGGGATGAAGATAGTTGAAGGAGAGAGAGAGTGTACCTTAAAAAAGGCTTCCTCAGGCCCATTCTTTTCATACACACCGCTGGTTTTTCCAATAGCCATAATTATACCCTGCATGTTCGGCGTCATCATTGCCTGCCCGGGGAGCAGGAACCACGTTAAACAAAACAGTAGCTTCTGGTGACGGACCGAGCGCGGTCAACAACTATGTTATATGCCCTGAGGCACTTAAACAAGGACATGCCAGGCACCTGAACTCCATGCATTGATTAGGGTCAGACAACAGTAAGGAATACAGTCAGACACTTCAATGACAAAATGCTTAATCCTCAAAAGGATAATGTGTGAAAACCCAAGGCAGCCACCTGACAGCTGTTTGTGACAGAGAGGAAACAGCCAGGCTGGAACACAGGCCACAGCTCTGTACCCAAACTGGATCACTGATATCAAGCCAGCTCAAAAACTAAAGAAGGTATGACTCCATGACAGCATCAGGAAATTCGTGCACACTGCTTGACAATATTGAGTTCCCAATGGACAACCTACAACCACCAATAAAAATAAAATCTTGAGGCTTTGGTCTTTCATCAAATCATTTTCATCCAATTAAACTGTGCGTGCACTGGCAGGCTCAGCATGTAATGGAAATAATCCATACAGACGTAGAATACATGTCTGACATGGAACATTAGTCTCTCTGATGGAGCAGTCTTGTTCTGTAATCTGGCAGGAGGTCAGTGGTTGCAGAAAGACAACGCTGTGAGTAAGACGGAGCTGAGTTGAGACGAGCGGAGCACAGAGTTCAAGTGCAGAGCGTAGCTGAGTGATACTTTAAATAAACACTGGTTTGTGTTTGTGAATAGTAGCAACAAAACGACAGGCCACAGGATGTTTCCATAGACGACCTTCGGGGGACATGGACACACTGACGACTGGCTAGATGAGCCACAGGCTGCACAGGCTGTTGTAGGATGAAATCCTACAACAGAGCAATTTATCCTGAAGAAAACCTGCTGCAGACAGAGTGGAGGTCAAGTTGTTAGTAGAGTTATTGTGTTGACTTGGCATCAGTACACACAAAAGCATGGCAGGGTGAAGCCAGTGGGATGTACAAGTACTGACCGGAAGGAGCAAAACGTAAACAGAAGGTTTGGTCTCTGTGGGGATCCTTTCCATCATGTTGGACACTTAGACTAACAATCTGATCCTGACTGTTGCACAAACAAGCACTTTTACTGGACTATAGTTTGATATTGGTCAGTACCCTATTTATAGTTTAGACCCAACAAGGTGGGAAAATATGGTCCAAGAAGCTGCCAATGGCTTTCTACAGATGTCAACCTGTCTGTGTGTCAGATGCAGTCTGGCTCAAGAAGAGACGTCACACACACACACAAGAGGTCATGCGAGGAGGCCAACAAAGGGGTCGGTATTAATTTGTGGCATTTGCAGCCCAAAACCAGTCATGATGCAGAAATCAGTCCCCATATGGTGTCAGATTATCTCAGGTGACAAGATTAGAATGCAGAGCCATGTGAGTGGACATTGATGCGCTCACGTCAGGTATCACACAGGCAGAGGCTTCTCAGGGCAAACAGCTACCTCATCATCATATCCCCCCTCCTCTGACTCAATGACAAAGGTCCCCACATTAGGAATGGCCACCTCTACTGTGCGCTGGCCAGCGGACTCATCCTCCTGCACCAGGTCAGGAGGTGGGTCGGAGGGGGTGCTCACCTGGACCTCAGGCGGAGGGGAAGAGGGGGGGTGAGGAGACTGTAGAGAAAGTTGGACAGATGAGACAGAGGACTCGTGGAAGGCAAGTCAAATGAAATGTAAAGGGATGAAATTCTAGAAAACTGGGCTCTGTAGATCTAATCACATTAAATCCTTGCTCAGGCTCAATGACAATCATCTTGGACAGAGTGCTGGAGTTGAATAACTACATCCGTCACGGTTATTGAGGGTTGAATCAAGGGCAAGTTGGTTGTCGACATTTTCCTCTCATCCAAACAAGCCCCTTGAATGAGGCAAAACATCTAGCAGCATCTTCAATCATGTCCCTCGATTGAACAGCCATGAAACAGGTATTGAAGTATCAACGGTGTCGTAGTGACACTGTAAGTTTACTCCATCATCGTCTGTGTTTGAGCCTCATTGTGCAGAACTTCAATCCAGAAGCCTGTTTTCACCTTCATGTTGAGTTAAAGGTTTTTACATACAAGTGTACTTTGTACCATCAAAGCTATTTATTACTCTGTTGTGCGTAACCTTTTTTTCTCTGCATGTGCCTTCCTACATCTTGGTAAGCCTGTTGCCTGCTTTTAGGCTCACTGATGCTGATTAGCTAAATTTCTAGGCTACAAAAAGTTGTTTTAATACTCGTTACGCGAAGCAATTTGGAGAGTGAAAGAGGAGAAAAGAAGTTTTGTACCTCTCCCTATATATACACGTCTTGAGGGGATCATCATTAGGATGGGGAAGGACAAATAGTACAGTTACTCCGTATGATGTTCTTCGAGCGGAGTGTTGTGTGTCGTGTGTCTTCTCTTGTTTTACATACAGCATTTAACAACGCCTCGGGGCTCCTCTCCTCTTGCTCCGCGGCGGCCCTGGAGATGGCTCTCTCTGTGTCCTCCTGCAGATGCTTGGAGTCATTGGTGGGTGACGGCTGCTCCATGTACTCTGGATCCTGCTGGGCTGATGGAGGGGAGCAACCACAACCATCAGAGGACTGAAGAGATGTATTCTTTCTTAGGTTTTAGTTTAGTTCAAAGGGTTTCTGGTGTGTTTGTCTTCTGCCTCCTTAAGAGGACGAGACAGAATAGAAAATAAAAGATGCACTTTTAAATGTGCGTGTACAATGAGAATACACACACATAAATGATCCAAAGCCCTCATGAATATCCAGAGCTAAATGTAGAAAGCTCTGAGTTGAAGGGTCCCATCTGGTTGCAGTACAACCAGCCCGTCCCACCGTGTGCTGTGGGCTGAATCATGGACATTTAAGCTCTCATACATGCAGACAGCAATTTGTAGTCATTCCCTTTCCTGTGATTTATCAAATAAAATAATATGTCAAGGCAGCACTTTCCAAGGTCATTCCTCACATCTGGATGATTCCTGAGGGAACAGGAGTTTTTCTGCATTTATCTTCCTGCCATGTATTGATTCTCAAACCGATATTCTACTCTGAATTCATCCTCTGTGCCTGTGAGTGATGTGACCCTGACCTGCATTGTCTGGAGGGCTGGACTCGATGCTCATGGGCTGAGGAGACGAGGAGGAAGTGGAGATGCTGGATGCCGCCAAGGCTGCAGCAGCTGCCGCGGCGAGGGCCAGCTTCTCCTGCTGGGCCTTGTGGGCCTGCAGGATGTCCCACTCTTTAACCTCCTTGTCAAAGAGCTCATTGTCCTCCTTTACGTAGTGCTTCAGGTCTGGTGGGAGTTTGTCCATGCCGCTGAGTACCTGACCAGTTTCTTTATCAAACTCCTCTGCGCAGACAACAGAGAGGGACAATGAATGACAGGAACGATGTGTTGCAGTGCTTCAACCCTGACTAAGTAAACACAATACGACTCGTTTGTTCTTGTCATGACTTCTTGTTTCACTTTTAACAGCTACATCTTGCTACAAACTTGCCCTTCAAACTCCTCCTACAACTGTGCATCATTAGTATGTACCGGAGTGAACGGGTACATTAGCAGTGCTGCCCACAACCCTTTTACTGCCATTAGTCTCCATGTTTACCTTCTATGAGAAAGGGCTTCTTGTCGTTGATATACATGAGACAGTAGGCGCTGGCGTTACGGTAGCCTCCGAATGAGTCCCGCACCAGCTCCTCCCAGGAGGACTTGGTGACAGAGATGTCGTTGTACTTCATCCAGCAGCGCTGATGTGGGTCGTAGATGTAAGCCCAGTAGTGTCCTGCGTTGGCCTGGCCTTCGTGGACCAGCACCGCATGGAGCCGGTAGGGAACCTGGAACAACACAAAGGAGATTAACATGATCGCTAATAAAAGAAGAGTCTTCCTATATTAGTATTACAGCGACATGAAGCTCACCTGCATCATAGATTTGTCAGAGTACATCAGCTCAATGGTTCTGTGGATTCTTCCTATACTGCCCTGAAGGTCTGGTGGGAGGAACATCATACACCATCAGTGAGTGCCATGTCTCATATTTAGTTCAACAGAGAAATTGATGGACAAATAAATTGTGCTGAAGGAACCACGGACAGATGGAACACAGGACGACCTACCGCGGGTGTCATTCTCCACCTCGCTCCTCCAGCGGTGCAAGCAGCCCTCAAGCACCCTCAACTCCTCCTCAGTGATGTTGCGTGGAGCCGGGTGCATAGGGAGGTCGGGGGGTAGTCTGGACTGCGTGAAGGGCTTATGAATAGGTAATCTCTGCTGTTGGGCTGCGTTGGGAGCTGAAGCAGGACCTGAGGCAGAGCTTGAGCTCTCTGGTGGAGCCAACGAGTCCTGATCAGCTATGCTGCAAGGTCAGAGGCACATATAATAAATACAAATACAGAACATCTCACACCAATCAACTTGCTATAGCATACTAATATCATGATATCATATATTGGCATGACTTGGAAGCAGACGTCCACCTCAAGAAGAACTCACATCAGAAGGTTAGTTAATGGCAGCGTGGCCTGCAGCATGGGCCCCATGAGGAGCTGCTGTTGACAGATAACTAACTTCTAACTGCTCTATAATCAAACATGCACTGTAGAAAGGAGTGTCAAAGCTCCGTGGGGTTGGTTGGATTAATCATCTCGTTCTCACCCACAGAAGCAGGTTTGCTTCTGGATTCGTACGTTATCTCTCACACTGTCGTTTGCAGACGTCTCTCACTTCCTCTCCCTGTATTTATTTCTCTATATTCAGTACTTGCTGAAGAGGAAAGAGGTAGCTCTTGTTCTGACGCAGCTGTTGTCCCTTATAAGTATGTGGCTGCATCGTTGACCAGTAGTAGTATGAGGCAAGATTCTGGTTTCAATGTGGTAGTGTGGCCTTCTAAAAACATAAGTTTAGGACCGTATGTTCCCCAGTTCTCCTGCTCAGCTCCTTATTAACAGAGCAAATATGGAGAAGAGACAAATCAGTGCAAACGAACAGCAATTGTTGGTCATGAAACATGCCTTGGTGGGGGCGGTTGTTGTCCTGTTGTGCCCCCCGGGGGTGCAGATGAATCTATGTCTTCCACAGGGGAGGTGCACACAGGCTTACTAGAGGCAAACTCCATGGCATACTGGAGGACATCTGCCAGAGGAAACCTCTTGGGGCCGGAGCCATAGCTCAGATACCTGAGAGGGAACACAGACGGGAGACAGAGGAAGAGGAGCAGAAGGTTAAGACAGAAGTAGAAGGCTTCATCAGAGTGGAAAGGAGTTTCCATCTACAACTTGCAAGTTGTACCTTTCCAGACGCTGTTGGAGCAGAGTCAGATGCTCCTTTAGTCTCCTGATCTCTTCCCTCTTGATCCTGGTTATTTCCCTGTTCCTGTCCATGTACCTGAGAACAAGACCAAAGCAGAGGCGTCAGTCTGGAGGCCCGAAAACAACCAGCACTGCTCGGCAATTTGCTATTTTGGTGATTGTATCTGCAGCGGCACAAAGTGTTAAAGGGCTGTGTGAAGGTGAACAGACATCCGGGGGTGTTGTAATTAATAAACACACTGCTGGCCAGTGGTCTCACTGCTCTGAAACAGCTGCGCCAACGTGCCAGGAGCACAACAACAACAACAACAACAACACTGCTCAAGTGGAGCGACACTTCATTAGGACGCCTTTATGTAAAGATTCTGCATAACGTCACAATTTCCACTGTTTTTGATGTGCGATATTCAAGATGGGAGAATGCGGCAGATTGTAGATGTGGGTCACAAGCTGATCGGTTGTCCCCACAGACAGCGTGCGACTGCAGAGGGACCGGCCGCGGCTGCCGGCGCCGCTCAACAGTCACCACTCACATCACATAGATTAGATGCCAATTCACAGGGGACTAATATCATCACATGAACTCTGGGGTTTGTGAAATACTGAAATTATATGTCATATTCCTTCATAAATTAAAGGTACAGACAAACGTTGCACAGTGATGGATGGAACACTGTTGCTAAGAACGAAGGCTGTCCTGAAGGTCGTGCGTGGCTCCGGAGGTACAGCAGTCATCTAGTCATCAGATGGACACCTTCTGATCTCCAGAGTGTGTTTGAGCAACACACTTGTACCGCGAACATTCAAGGGTGCTTTATAAATAAAACCCATTTATGCAGGGGACTAATGACCTCCATTAATCAGAGGTCTCAAACACTAACAGACAGAGTGTAATGAAGGTAAACACAGTGAGCAGCCATGTGGCATTGTGCTGGCAGGGTTCTTCTTATATACGAGCTGGCAGATTGATCAACAGATTGGCCCCGCTGTCGTCATATGGCTGAAGAGATTTCATTAACAGAATGAGTAAACATGCAGTATAAATCAAATGTGGAAGGATCAAATTAATCTATACAACAAACTGTAATCTGTTTATTAACTTTTCTAACGCTGATAACTTCATTAGAACATGAAATCATTTTTTTATCTATATTTTAAGAAAATAGAAGAATGTATTTATTTCGTTCTCTATTTATTTACAGCAGTGACAAACTGGTTGTATCCTGATCACCAGAGTTCCAACTTCTCTCACCTGTCCATGTAGAGCTTGGAGGGGAACTCCAGCTTGTTGTGGATCTTCTCAGGTCGTCCGAGTGCCTGGTTGAACTCGAACCTCGACAGTTCGAAGGTCAACACAGGAGGGAGCTCAGTGAACCAGTGCTGAAAGAAACATTTAGTTGGATTAACTGCTGTGCTGATTCAGATTTGACCTGTTGACCTGCAGAACATTAGAAGCCTCTAATTTCACAAGTTATCGTCAAGCCTTCATCTAAACAGATACACTTTGGGTGGGCATTACAATACATGAAGTGAGTGATACATGGATCCCCTTGAGTGGAGGGCTGGTGCGTTTCTAGAGGGCTCGGTGCCAAACCCATCTGTGCACTGGCCTGATAATTAGCTGCTCACAGCTGCTGTGGGAATACGTTGTCAAGGCTACAGCTAACCTGAGGTTAAACATAGAATAGAAGAGGTGCCACATAAGGGTCACAAAGTAAAGAAAATTATCTACCTGAATGTCTTCTCTTAAAAATTTGTAGCAGATCTGAACATGCCGACACGTCATGTTTCACACCCCAAAGCAAAAGGAATCTTGTGTTATAATACAGCTACATTAGCAGGGTGTTAACTAATAAGACTGAATACAATCTGTTACGAAATGTGACATGTAATTGGACATCATGGATTTGTATTGGGTTCCCAAAGTCCAGATCGACGGTATCTTTGATCTTGTCCATACATGTCCCTGACACTGACCTCTTGTCCGGACCTGGCAGAGTTCTCCGCTGAGTGCAGGGATTCAATCTCGCCCTCGATCATGGCGGCCTCCAGACACTCGTGAAGATCCTTGAAGCCGTTCACCTGCAGCGGGTACTGGCCAAACATCTCTGTGTTCTCAAACTTTTTACCTGTGAAAGATGAGCACATGTGAAAGATGAGCACTGATACTGTAATGACTGACATTAGAGAACAAGCAGTGGGTACTTTGAGGTAGTTGGTGTCTGTAGCTCTGACAATGAACTATGCAATCTCCATGTGAGAGGAAGAGGATCCTGTATAAAGGTTTAAGGTGTGTCAGGCATTACATGAGTTGAAAGGTGGAGAGCTTAAGGCAATAACAGCCATTTCACATGACTGTTGTCATCTAAACTGATGCAGAGCTCCGCATCAGCTACTGATGAGAAGCCCCGATAAACACAGAGCAGGACAGCGAGCTGCTAGCAGACATGCAGATAAGGCATTAAGGTCATTTCATGAGCAGCAGAGTCCATCGGCCCAGCTTTTGATGGCTCTGGGCCAGTATTGTCATGCATAATAAGCGCAATGTCAATCAGCGTCAAGGTCTTCCACAATCAATGCCACCGCAATCCTCCTCTACATGGAGCACATCTCATTAAGACAAGGTCACCTTTCATTACCAGGGGCGGAAACTTGCTTGCTTTATGCCTGCTGCAATCAAACCATGCTAATACTTTAACTCTGTGATTCTCTTGCTACCCATCACCTCTCCTTTTCATTGATTTTAATTTACACATCAGCTCACCTTCCAGGACACCAACAGCAAGAAAGCGTCCATAAAAAAGCTCAACCATGGGGTTCTTTGGCTTCTCGCCCTCCCTGAGGACGACAACAAAAACAGATGGTGGTCACAAACACACGTTTTTTTCTTAGTTTCAAAATCTGCTGCTCAATAACAGGAGCTGAGGTTACCTGTCTTCTTCGGCCTTCATCTGGAAGGCGTCCTCCAGCCAGTCCAAAAGCTTGTGGGTGAACTCGCTGACATCCTGCTGTTGAACAAACACAGACGTACGTAGACAATGGACAATTACAGGACTGTCTTTGGGAGGACACAGACACACTAAAGGACCCGAAGCAAGAAGAACAAATCAGTCAAATCAATGCCATGTCTGTCATCTGCTGATATGAGATGAGCTCCGGACATGAGATGACCCGTCTACGCAGATGAGTTCACACATTGCTAAACTTCAAAGACATCCTGCACACCCTGTGGCCCTCGACTCAGACATCAATGTCGGCTGGTGATTTGGGTCAATGCCCACCTAACCTGAGTTATATACAGGGGAGTGACATGACAGATGAGGGGAGAGGCCAGCAGCCTGACCTCAGTAACCTCCACACAGACACGGGCTTAGTACAACTGCTTTGTAAGGAGACGAACCCGAGGATTCCTGACATCTGACACGTGTGCTGCACATTATGGGATATAACCACATAGCAGCTAATTCCTTGTCAATCTAATTTTTTGCCAAGTTCAGCAGGGAACGATGTGGGTTTGAGGATTAATAGTTATAGATAAGAGAGGTTAAGTGTCCTGTTCCGAGTTGAGCTGAGTCAGTGAAAAGACAATTAAATTGAGCAGTGGAGCCTGAGGCTGCGAGGACGAGGCACAAAAGACGGATTAACAGAATTTAATATTTCCAGTGAGTGCAAACAGCAGAGATGTGTTTTTGAGGATAATAAATAAGACTGAAGGATTTCAACATACACGAATGTTTCAAGAATGATTCACATTCCCAAACTGTTGGGAAAGCATGTAATTAACCAAAATGCAATAAAGAAACTGCACTTTAGTACAGAATGCTGAATAGGCTGTTAAAGACATGTAATAAATAACGGGACTGGCT
The DNA here is from genome assembly GCA_901007825.1 of Macroramphosus scolopax. Taxonomy (NCBI): domain Eukaryota; kingdom Metazoa; phylum Chordata; class Actinopteri; order Syngnathiformes; family Centriscidae; genus Macroramphosus; species Macroramphosus scolopax. The sequence continues at coordinate 34,845 of CAAKHC010009660.1, read as the reverse complement.
GCGTCTATCTGTGGAAGGGATGCTGGTGGATTTACATTAACTTTAAAGGGGCATGCGGTTCATGTCTGGAAGGGACTTTGTTATATGTAATGATAGATGTGACCCTAAAGTCACAGGGGTGTGTTAATGAACCATTTATAGAAAACTTCAAATGGAGAACTGATCATAAAATCAGTGGTTAAAACAAGAAACATGTAGTAAATTATCAAAACAGGTACAAATATAAATAATTACTTCAGCTCACATTTGCAGCCTACTTATACCGATCGGCTTCCTCATCTGGTATTCTGGGAGACCGTGTGCTGAACATTAGATGTCATTTTGTATTATACTTTGATTTCAGCAGTAGATTCTAACGCAGTAACTCCACGTACACTAAACACGTTACAAAGCTGAGCAGGCGATGGCAGAAAGAAGCTCACCTGCTGCGATTCACTGGACTTGAAGGCGTCTTTGAGGATCTCCACAGCCCGAGATGGATCTACATATTTCCTCTTGGACCCCACCATGAGGGAGAAGAGGTTCCTCAGCTCCTGCATGAAGGGCAGGTTCCTGTGCTCCTGGGAAGAGGAACACAATCAACAGTTTAGTGAATTGAATTTTCAGTCGCACAAGTATCTGATGTTCTCCCAAACTATTTTTACAACGATCATAGAGTGAAAATGTATGTTTTTTTTTAGGATGTCGTCCATGAGGATACACACGTGTACTGTAAATAATAACTGTGAAAGCTTCGCGAGCCAGCTAAGTAATGCTGACAACCTTTTGGTGAGGGTCTGCTGCCCGGTCCGTCCATGGTGAACCAACCTCTTCTCTACTATCTGATTTTTTGTAACACATCTGGAAACATCTGTCTGCCTGTGGCCAGCTTAGCCAATGTAGGATAGGAGAATATGTAGAAAAAAACTCGCCCAACAGACACGCGGAGAGAACAAAAGTAATTTGCACACTTTGCAAAGCTGAATTTAATTACCACAGACGTAATTCGTCTTTGAAATATCACCTCAAAGCAAAACACCTTAACGAAACTACAAGGCTTCGACAATCCACACTACAGGGGGGTTGAAATCGTGGGTGAATAACAAAACCTGTAAGTGAGACGGCCACTAATGCACCGGCTAATTGGATAAAAACTGTCACCCAATTAACATAATAAACATAGTAAGACGATGGACTGAGAGAAATCATTCGACTTGCATCAGGAGACATAAACTACCCCGGAGAGGAACCATCGTACACTTTGTATTAAGGCAAGAGGATGACCAAGCTGGAGCTCTCACATGTGACAGTAACTGGCTGAATGTAAAGGAGGACTGACCCCAATCGTTTCTACGGAGGGAAGATTCAACACTGAACACTCAGCAGCATCATTCCTGGTTCTTTTTTCATATTTGGACTATTATGAACCTTTTTGAAATTCAACTGGCACTTTGGTGGGTACTATGGGTACAATTTCCTTTTCAACGTTCCTAACCATCTAAGACAAATGCTTTCATGGGATATTTAGTTTGCTTACATAAAATTTCTCAGCACTGTATTTGTCCACATGACGATGACATACTGTCACACAGCTTCACTAAACTGTTAGTGCAACATACCAACGCACGTTCTGTGCTAGTACGTCAGGGATGCTGATGTAAACTTAGAACCTAAGCTCTGGCTGTCTTGTACTGCTAAAGAAAAGGGTCAGTGATTAGGACAGAGAAGTGTGATGAAAAGATGCCTGCCCCAAACAACACTACCAAAGCAGAGGCTTAGACCAGATTAGCGACAGGCTGCTAACCATATCGTAAGCACTCTGCAGGCGAAAGAAAAGGGGAATACAAAACATGCTGAGAACGACTGTGGCTGGACATGTAGCGTGTAAGCATCTCAAAAAACAGAACTCAGTATCTGTGTAGTTCTTTCTGTGGAGAAACACCTATGATTCATCAAGTATTTATCACCAGTGAACAACTCCCGTAGATCGCTAACAGTCAGCTGGGTGAACCACAGGAGGAAAAAGGTTGCACTGCTGCGATCATAGGGCAAGATCACAGCAGCTGAATGGTTCTGCAACGTTTTCAGAGGGTCAAACGCTGAGAGCGAACGCCCTGCTACCTGTGACAGGCTACAGAAGGGAAGCTACATCTATGCATTGAGAGACACACTATCATTACTTAATGTTGAAGACAGAGGATACGGGCGGGGGTCTCACCTTCTGGTTGCGAGGCAGGTCGTGGACTCTGGCTGGGGGAGAGTAGTGGAGCACCAGCCTCTGGAACTCCAGCAGGTTAAACAGAGACTAAAGGTAGAAAAGGAATGAACTTACATTATTATACATCATTTCCTCTCAAAGAACAACCATGATTAACTGCACTGAACTGAAAACAAGACAATTGTGGAATGTCATATTTCATTTTCGCTACTTCAAATTCAATCCGATGTAATTGTGTAACGTGTAGCATCTGCACACGAGGATAAAAGGAAGATCCAGCTGTGTCATCAGTGCCAGCAAAAGCCGGAGTCACTTCGACTCACTGATTTAAAACATGTGAAAGTGAACAGACATGGACATCTGGTAAATAATTAAAGTTGTTTACAGCAGTTCTTGTACAAACTGCAGCAGGGTCGGGTTGAAGCACTGCCTCTTTCTAAAGAGGGGTGGGCGGGTGGGGGTATGAATTACCCACAGGAGCCAGGCAGCATGTGATTGTGTATCCAGTGTTGATGTGATATATTTCAGCCCAGGTCACATTCTACCACTGACTTACCTACATAAAGCTTTAACAAAGATGGGATCAAATATTCCAGATCAAGAAAAATATCAATAATCATCAGGTCGTATCCTTTTTTCTTAACACGGCATCAACAAATCAAAGCAAAGAACCTTGCAGCAGTACAATCATATTCAACTAAGGTTGTCAGTCAAGTTTGTTATGGCCCCGAGTCCTTCCATATTGAATATCTGCCCGCACAGGGTCCCATGATGTCTGCTACTATTCTGTATGCCTTGTAATTTGCAAGCGTCTGGGCGCTGATTCCAAATGTGACCAAATAAGAACACAAGGAATGTGGAGCGCTGAACTGGACGAAAATCTGTGCAAAACTTCAAGTTCACAATAACAAGTCTTTAACTTGATCTTGTTGTGTGTGTGTGTGTGTGTGTGTGTGTGTGTGTGTGTGTGTGTGTGTGTGTGTGTGTGTGTGTGTGTGTGTGTGTGTGTGTGTGTGTGTGTGTGTGTGTGTGTGGAGGAGTGATCACTGGAACTAGCTTAGTGCCCTACTGTCAGTTT
>CAAKHC010009660.1:21429-31550 GCA_901007825.1 Macroramphosus scolopax | reverse complement strand
GTGTGCGTGTGTGTGTGTGTGCGTGTGTGTGTGAGTGCGTGTGTGTGTGAGTGCGTGTGCATGTGCGTGTGTGTGTGTGCCCACCTGTATGACAGCACTGAACCAGCAAGTATTGCCAACATTTTTCAGCCCCACAGGGCAGCTGTCTATCCGTTTCCGGTCATGCGGGTTGGGTGAGTCGCTCCACACTTCTGTGTGGGTACGCTTCAGACTGGCCTTGTTCTCTGCTATACTCGCCTCCAAAACTCTAAAAACAAAAAAGGGGACAGAGGAAAGCAAAACAAATTTAATTAAAAGACATTTTTTATCAGAAGACGATGAAATGAGTCTTGCATTAATCTCTCTCTGGCTGCTTATAATCCAGTTCAACTTCATATGTTTTCTCCCAGTGGGGGGTTCAGATGATTCCCCTGGATTTGAACTCTCTGTTCCGTCTCCAAATTCAAAGCTTTGTGAGAGAACATCTCCACAACAAGCCATTAGAAGAGCTTATCTCAATGGCACACATCAGTGGAGTTTGACAGGCTCAGTTAAACTGACAGACTGTGACGGTCAGATCCTGTTGAAGATGATCAGGTGCTTTAAACTAAATGTTCATGAGGCTTTGAGGCTTTGGTTCTCCATAACATCATATCAATTTAAAGGTAGAGGACTGATAACATTTCCTTGGACATGAGATGAGAGGAAGAAATAAAGAGGTTTCCATGTTTGAGAAAGTCTCCATTTGTCAAACACTGTCAGAAAATAAATCAAACGTTTACTGGGAAATGATCGGCTGACTTATTTGACAATAATGATGTTAATAATAAAGTTTGTTATCTTTCTAATTATTAAACAAGTCTTATCTTTACTTTCCCACTAAAGATCATCATTCAGCCTTGCACAACAAAATGAATGCACAAGTTATTCTCATCACTGGCCTAAAATGGAGACGATGTAGGTGGTGAAGTGGATATTGATCCAAGACGTATTGCAAACCCTTTTTTTATCTGTTTGGTCAGAGGATGTGTTCAGAATGTCTTTGCCCCTCATCTTTCAGCCTACCTGCTGATGGCCTGCTCCTCATCAGTGATGCCCGTCTCCCTGAACGCCCGGTTGGACTCCTCCAGGCTGAGGGCAATAGCTCTCTGCAGGTCATCTTTATCATCCCCAGTCAGGTCAATCACATCTGCACCAAGGAAACAAAACAGAACACAGGGTCAGACATTCCTGCTTTGCATTTGTGTCTTACATTTTAAAAAATATATACAAAGGTAGAACATGGGTGCAGAATTTCTCTCATGAATTCAAATACAGAAATGAAATGTGGCTTGCGATTAAAACATGTTTCATCTTTCTATTACTCATCACTGAGAGATCTCTAGAACGTCTGCGGCAAGACTAGAATGAAGCTGCTCACTTGTGTCGGCCTGGCTGCCCACGCTGATATATCTGTCGCTGGCCACCTGAGAGGTCTGGTAGTAGGTTGTCTCATCTTGCTGTGGAACCTTGGCGTTCTTCTCCGTCAGAAAGGCCACGGCCTCGGCCAAGTCTCCATTGCTCACCTGCAACAACAAACTATGTTTAGGCTACTGCTAGGTGCGGGTAAAAATAGACAACCGGACCTTGAATCCTATTTCACTTGGGGTTTGCACATATTGAATCCACATTTAGTTTCTTGGTTAAGAACTTGGCTAATGGTTGGTAGGAACTCTGTAATGTTGTGGGACTGGTCAGTGCAAGAGAAATGGAGCTTTTCTAGTTCCTGTGTGTGTTGTTCGAATTACGTCAATAGACCATCTGACACTGTTTCTGCATTCGGTATTATATCAGTGTGTGTGTGTGTGTGTGTGTGTGTAAAACTCAGACATGTAAATGAGTATAGGTGTGTCACCTCTTGACATGTGTTTCATAATGTACCTGCAGGGCCTGCTGAAGCAGCTGAACATCTGTGGTGCCCGTGACCTCCCTTAACTGGTTTAGTAGCGTCTGCTGATGCTATTGGAGAGAAAATAAGGCAGTGGGACAAAGGCAGTTAAAAACAGGGCATGATGAAAGAGAAGGAGCTCGTAGTGAAAGTCTGGCTTCTAAAAACAACAATGTCAAGGAACCACAACTCCCAGCAGGGGAGAAGCCAGTACTCATAACTCATTTACACATATACAGTATATAATACGAAGTATTATGCGTAATTTCACATTAAACTTCATAGTTTTCTCAATTTTAATGAAATTTAATTTATCTTTATTCTAGGATTTGTAAGTATTAGTAATATTTAAAAAAGAAATAAAAGCATAATTTGCACAAACTCTGAGGTATAAACGTCTAGCTGGGCTGAACACTGACACATACTGAACCAGAGTTATATATGAGTTTTGCAAACTGTCAGGCAATGATCACTGATTCATCACCAACATCCATCTGTGTGGCAAAGTCATATTCTACGGAACTAAAGTTCAACCGCATCGCACTCAACACCATCTGGAGTTAAACATTCAGTAAGAAGAGAGAAGACTGCTTGTTATTTAAATACACCATAGAAAGACTCTCCTGTATGATGAGCTATTACCAAATGACAGTGCTAACAATAGCAAGACACGTCGTACTGATACGGCATCAAATCAGAATGCTCCTATCAACTGTCCTTAATACGTTCCACAAAGTCTGATGACCTGCTTGTGTCAAACCCAGCTGGACCGTCTCGCCTTACCACTCACGTAACCTGCAATGCACAGTTTGAATACATGCACTAGAAATAATAAGTGCACTTAGTCTGAGAGTTCAAGTGTTTGAAGTCGTGAGTGAGAGGAACACAGACTGTCGCTTGCACAACTGCAGCAGGCAACACACAAGAGCCTCAATTCAGGGGTCTTCTCAGCTTTGAGCCATTACTGAAGACCGACTGCACAACACACGTCCACGGTGACATTGCATGCTATCTTCATCATTTAACACTCTTAATAGAGCTGCTACAGTTACTAATCGAAAGGAGATGAAAAACAGACATGGCTTTTAAAGCATGATCATTTAGTGGTATTTTCTGATTGTATAATTATCTGACTCATCCGTCTGCAGGGCCATAGGGCAGGAACATTAAGTGTTACCTGCTGGGTGTTGGAAGCCAGAGGGCAGAATGTTAGAACATTATTGAGATGGATTGCAGCACCTCTCAACATTACTTGGCAAAGCACAATTATTTATAGAGCACATTTCATAATCAGAGGCCACCTAAAGTGCTTTACAGGGTGCGCAGATAAAAGCACAAGAAAACACAACAATAAAAGCAAGCAAGCAGAATGAAATAACAAAACCAGCATGAAAAGAAAACCCATTAAAAGCAATGGTAACGGTAGCTTGGATTTGAAAGTAGTCAGCATTGTCTCAAGTCAATTTGTTCCACCGCTGAGCAGCTTCAGTACTAAAACACCACAGCCGGAGCTGCACCTGACCCGTTAGGAAGAAGAAGGTCATGCCTGTGATCTTCTCTGTTATATAAAATGAAGCTTTCTCTCAGATAGAAGAGAGCACCATAAACCAGCCACACTTCAATGGGTCGACTAACTTTTGTTAGACTAGCAAGTTATGCATATAATAACTAGAACTAGACAGACAACATCTTAGTACCATGAATACCACACCGGGAGGAAATCCCTTCGAACCCTACAGCTACAGCTCCTTCCTGCTACAATGAGTCACTATCACCGGGTGAAGAGCTCCGGAGTGAGATTGGAGTAGAACCACGATCTGATGCACTACAGTGACTCGTCGCCCCTTGAGGTACAAAGTGGTAAAAGGAAACAAGACCGTGTGGGGCTGGTTCAGGGTTCACTTCTTAGATTCTGTTAAAATGATCCCTTTAATGGTAGATCCCTCTCCATGATCTGGAAATAACTATATAGAAAGTTGTCAATGGAACTTTTGTAGCATATTAAACACAAGTTTCAGGTTAACTTCAGATAATCCTTTAGTAACAAACTAATATCTAATCGGGACTAGATCAAATCAGGACTAGTTGACCTCTGCTTATTAACACACTTTGATATGGACTGGACCAATGAGGCAATGAAACAGCACGTCTGGAGATACACATGGACTCAGTGCTTGTTCCGATAAAAAACTCTGTATATTCGTATAAGAGTAGTGGATGGAAACCTGAGTACTGTGAGGAACTGGTGGACACAGGTTTGTTGGCACGGAGGATGACAGGCCAGTGAAGTGTGAGAGGAACCATGCCTGTGACGGATTTGGGCCAAGTCAACCACAAGAGCAGTTACTCAGAAATCAACATACACATTGTCATTTACGTGCGACGTGTATGTTTCAGCATTACTGTTGGTCACGGTGTTCATCTGCAGCTAGAGAATACAAATAATCCTTAAGATTCTCTGCATGGCAACCAACTTTTTGGTTTTACAGGAGGATAAAAAGGTATTTTTCTGTGAATGTCAATCTACTATGTGGTTCTTGCAAACAAATTGGCAGGATTAGAAGTCCTCCAACGTGACTTCATCTCACTATCTGCAGGTCACTACATGAAAACCAGCACCACACCCTGCATGGGACACAACAAAACTGCCTTCATAATAACTATGATCAAATACCACCACACACACACACACACACACAGGCATTGTCAAAACAAATCAGACCTCAGCAGCTTGCATGCAATTATAGAAATAGTACAAAGGTTACACATTTTTAATTATGTATGGCGAACTGCACTTGCAGACAGAGATGTTGTTTGTATTGTCGGTAGTTTCATTCTCCTCATCAAAAGCAGGGCGGAACAAAATGGAATAAAAACATTCCATTATGATTATTTCAACGGATGTCACGGGGTGACAGAAATTGCAATTGCAACCGGACTCACAATTGTAGTGGGAATGGTATTTTTAATATTTTTCATTTTATTTTAACTGAATGTGGGTTTTGCTGGGGTCAGCTCCGTACCAAACAAGCATGTTCCCTTACATCTCCAGAATATTTTCTATCTTGTGCAGCATCATCATGTTTCATATACAGTATAATGGTATCTTATTACAACTTTGCAGCTCCTGCAATGTGGATATTGCACTTGGCCATATTGCAATTTCAATAATATCAATAAATTGTTCAGCCATTTGCCAAAAGGTCGGACTGCATAATATGAGTTGTGTTTCAGAAATACTTATGTTTGAGTAGTCATCCGAAGGGTAAAGTCAAAGTATGTATTTTAGCCTGTTGTCAGACCATCACATAACCACCTAATACTCTCATTTTATGTTTCTTAGGTATGTTAGCCAAGTCAGATTAGGTTTTGTCCAACAGGTTTATGCTGCAGAACAGAGGCAGTGAATTACATGCAGAGCAGCAAACTTCACTGTGATTACATAACTCTTGTTAAAGTAAAAAATAAAAAACTTCTTTTTTAACGCAAAAATACTTTTCATTTGCACTATAACTAGCAGAAAAAACACCAAACGTTACGATTTAGCAGAAACAGTCAAGTGGTTACATAACTAACCAGAGCTGTGCAATGCTGGGCTGCCGATCATTAGATCCCACAACCATAAACCAAAGCAACGGACGTTAATACACTTTAATAAAATGATGATATAAGCAATTGTGCACTAACAATGTGCTTCCTCAGTAATTGGCCACCACAAACTTTCTGGACACTCGATCTCCACCCAAGTACCAGGGCTCAGCTGTGGGTCCACATTTGGCCTTGCTTTGTAAACAAAGCTATCAGACACTCATGAGTAACCTAAGAAATATTTACACACACAAACACGGAGAAAACACTTATATAAACTAAACATTATTTTTGTCGCTGGTAACCCGACCCATGAAAAGCGTTATATGAACACATCCGACTACCCAACTACCCAATTGCATGGAATTAACGATAAGTTACTAACGTTATAGTTACACTTGGCCTTGTTTATTTCAGTTGACGACACAGATCGCTAATGATGCTATGTTGTCGTTATCAAGCGATGTGTCGTTTGCAATAATGCGTATGAATTGCTAATTGTCGTTACATAAATTGGTCACTTACCGTTAAGGCATGACTGAAGTTTAACTTTAGATCTTAATTTAACGTTACAGTTTGCTTTGGGCTTGCTAACAGCTAGCATAATACTGGATAACATTTAACGTTGGGATGACGTTGGGCCTCCCTTAAATTAAATTGCTAGTAAAGATTCCTTACCAACAGCTGGCCCTTACATTATACAGCAATGCACGGTTAGTCTAAGCAACCCAGGAGCTTACCAACTTTACTATGTACTTATGTTATGAGCCACGAAACTATGTAGCATTACAGTTCGGCTAAAGTTAGCTAGCGAGCAATTTAGCTTTTGTAAGCTTACCTTCTGAGAATGCTGCTGGAGGACATTCTGCTCCACGGTCATGGCCGGTTCAAAGATAAATGCTGTTGAATTGAAACCAGGAGTTGCAAAACGCACGGGATAATTTTCACTCAAGCGATTTAAATCACGATGCTATAATATCCCCTCCTTAATCAGCGACATTGCGGGTGCCATGGCAGTGACTAGCGCAGATCGTCAGCAGCAGGCATGAAAACATTGCTTCGCCAAGGCGCCCTGCCTCGATCCGGGATCGATTACTCACGTCTGTGTGTACGGCATTACGTCAAGGATAAGACCTGTGTTTCAGAATGTAATACAGTTATTTAACTTAAGTGATTAAATACTGATGGATTTTCGTCTGGTTAGATATTTGTACATTTATTATGGATCACATACTTCCTGTTTTTAATCTATAATGTAACATAATTTCCATGACCATATAGTGAACACATCTAAAGCAAGACAGCATCTTGGTAACAATGTCCTTACATAAGGTAGGTCAGCGTTTTCAAGGATATAGAGCCCCTAAAGTTCCTACTGATTTTTATCATGGGTTTATTAGAAGTTTAAATACCTTTTTATGACAATAAAGGAGCTCAGGAAGTCCATAGCGAAATGTTTTTTTATGAATCTCATATTTCAATTCAAAAGAAAGAGTTATGTGCTTTGGATACAAAACCTGACTGGAGTTGAAAATACATCTTGAAGAAACACAAGATGCAAACATGATAGTAAAGCCCCTTCATGTTAATTAAAATAAATCATTTGGACGTTCAGATCAAGACACACAAATCAAATCACCAGGTTAATTATATCCTGTCTTCTCTGTCAGTGAGATATCATGAAAACAATCAGAATTTAAAGAGCTCCAGAGCTCCAGATGGGATTTATATACTTGTTTGATTAAACGAGGTTCAACAAGTTTACACACCCTCATTATAAACTTAGTTCACCAGTGAACAAGAAAATCAGTTTTCCATCATTATCTATAATCTACTGTGGATATTCAAGATCTTAATGATGAGGATTATCTCCAGTGTACGGCCCATTTTGGAGAAAAAAGGGGATTTTCAAACACTAGAGCAGCTGAATTTTTGTCCTAATTTGAATTCCATCTGCTTCACAGTGCCACCTCGTTGAGACAGGCTTACACAACAACAATATAACCATTTTTTAAAAAAACAGTTTAGGCAAATTTAAGAACTCAGAACGCATTGAGTTATACAATTTCCTATTTATGATGGTGGTTTGTCCATTTTGCAAGATACTGCATGTGTGTCTCCCGCTCCTCTCAAAAACAATTTATTCTAGCAGCTCCCGGTGGAATAAGATGATCTGCAGTGAAGGGAGACATACTGCTTGACTGAAATTGCCTAAACTGCTTTTCAATTGCAGCAAAAAAAAAACGATGGAAGGCATACCAAGAATATGAGAGAGTATGTGTTTTAATTAGTTTTAAAGTAATTAAGTTTTTTTTTCAAGAGACAGTAATGTTGTCATTATTGTCTAATAGTGTCCCTTTGAAAATATAGGCCATGATCTGTTCTACATGCGTATTTATTAGTCATTTGGAATCATTTTTATATCGTTATATATCTTTTATATCTTCAATATGCAATTTAATACAAGTGATGGAAATTAGCATTTGACTATATCTTGTGCAATACATGTATTGTACACTGTCTGTTTTTTAAATACAAGAACAAATGAAGCAAATAGTTTATTTATAATAGGAAGCTAAACCAATTCATCACCATGCATCTAGTAGTTGATCCCTCAGAGGAATTCATAGAATACAAGGAGGCAGACATTCTGGTACTATTGTAAGAACACTAAACATGTCTATAAGACGTTTCTACACTCCAGAGAAAGGTGTTTTGCTCAGTATTTGTCTTGTCTCAGACCATTTGATCATTCCTGCAGGTACGAGTCCTTAAAAACTGATTGCCAAACAGTAGTTTCAATGCAGAAGAAGCAAAGTGATCAATAAGTCAACACATTCTTTAGAAGGCCAAGTATAACTTCCAGATCTGATTCAGCCATATGAATATTGGATATTATCAATAATGTAAACAAATACTCGCATTGCATTGTGAGAAGTAAAATTAACTCAATAGCTCATCATATAAACAGATTTGCCCAGCGAGTGTTTGACGGACTGACAGTCTTTTATTTCACAGGTGTGGATTAACTGCCACGGTGTTCTATAACAGCTGAGGAGGGATGTTAATCACGCCGGCTGTCACGTCCTGCAGATGCCGGCAGAGGTGAAGTTGGCACAGGTTTCCATGGTAATGTGTTGCCAGAAAGGAAGCTGTCAGGAAGTGACGTGACCCACTTTAATACAATATCTGTATTCTAATTTTTGCTTTTAAATAAATGAGTAAGAATGATTTAAGTTGTTTCATGTTAAACATGGCTGACCAGCATGTGCTAGAAGTCTAGATGTCATTATATTTCTGTACACACGCACACTTGTCCTAATTTATTTATAACTAAAAACAGGCTGTGACGCTTGCAGCAATATTTGCACCACTGACTGAACAACAAATTCCTAATGTGTCCATGCCAGGGTCAGCTTGGATCATTCATTCAGTAACCTGAGACTGTCTCACTCCTCCAGACCGCATCCAGTTCTGGTATTTTGTTGTGACTGAACCCCGGAATCATCCATGTGTCCTCTTCTATTGTCAACAGCTCGGTGTTTTCTTGCTTGTGGATAAACTCAAAATGATTTGAGTTGTCGGAGTTCTGGCCTATTTATTCAGACAGATAAAATAACACCAACATCCAAACACTGGGCATTGAAATGTGTCAGCTGTTATTTATTCAGTGCAAGATGGAAGTGAACAGTCCTCTCCCACAGAACTGGGTCAGCCCTGTAGATGTTCAGAAATAGCATTGTTGTAATGGTTATGACTGAAGCAGTCAGCATGCTTTGTTAACATGATCTGTGTCATCTAACTAGCACATATAAATATTAATGGGAAAAGTTAGAACTTCATGGTGCTATCAGGGGAAGGACCAACTGGATTTAAAGAAGGACGACTTCATCAGGGTACAGATTGAAATCTAATTTAAAAAATACTTGCAATTAAAGTCATGCTTGGTGGGATTTTATTTAACGGAAAACATATGTTTGTTGTAGATCTTATTAAAACGGCAGCGGTTTCATGCTGTTGTTCAGCCTTTATTCCAACAGATGGCAACATCCTCCTTTGGAGCAGCAGCCCTCCTAATGACGGTCCTGCCACAGCAGCAGCAGGAATGTGGAAAAGGAAATGAATGATTCATGAAAAGGATTTCACTTGGTAAATCCAGACGCTTTATAAATCACAAGGTCTGCTTCCAGTTCTCACTGCTGCAACTTCATCAATATTTTGTATATGTGGCTTTGCTGAAAAGTGTGTGTGTGTGTGTGTGTGAAGGTTAGCTTCTGCAGAGTGTCTCTTTAAACAGCCTTCTAGTCTGAGCAGACACATCACACAGTTTGACCTCAAGACAGCAGGTACAACTATCAGTCAGAGAGTCCGGGAGGCTGTCAGGAAACCAATCAGAAAGTAAGTTGATGAATCAATTGGCTAAGTCAAAAGGTAGCTGCTGCAGTCTGACGAGATCCTTGGCTGACAAGCTGATATAAAGAGCTCCGACTTGCTTGCTGAAGATCAAAACAGATCCTGAAAGTGAGCCTGAGGGCTGTATGATGTATGATCACTCACACCGGGACATCCAGCGAGTCCCGCTGCTCTCTGTCTGATTCAGTAAAACACTACAAATACAGCTTTTCTG
>CAAKHC010009659.1:3727-16227 GCA_901007825.1 Macroramphosus scolopax | reverse complement strand
CTGTTCATCAGCTGTGCTGAGCAGAAGTTGAACTGGATTCATTCGAAGAGCAAATAAAGACGAATAAGATGCTTTGGTTCTCCAACTTGTTTCCACCAAGAAGACGTTGTGTTGGTGGAAATGTTGTTCCATTATTGGTCAGACAGTTGGCGGGTGAGAAGACGACAAACCTCTTAGTTTTTCTACCTGGACTCCATCATAAATAATGCAGTAATAATGAGTATAATAATACAGACGCTCTGAGGAAGAGGCTGTGGAGGAAGAGGCTGTGGTGGAAGAGGCTGTGGAGGAAGAGGCTGTGGAGGAATCTCTAATCACAGAAGACGGTTCTGGCTCTGATGAGGTCCGATCACACTGTCTTCCAGGTTCGTCCCGTCACATTCATTCTGTAATGCACAAAGACATTAATCAGTTCACCGAAACAGAAAGGATAAAGGTGTTTTGCCCATAAAATGGTGCGTCGATTGTCTATCTTCCTTCCTGTGATTGGCTGGATGACAGCGTTCACTTGGCAGCTGTCTGAGACCAGGACACGAGGCGGACCAGAGAGTTTGGTTCAAACGTCCAGAAGTAGTTCTGCAGTTCACGTTAGGAGGGTGCATCATAACCTCCTGTCAGATTTAAAGTCTCTTCTCAGCTTCTGATTGTAGACACTAGAGGAAGGAAGGTCTTATTTCTAATGTTTGGCCTCAGAACATCACCCAGCTCTTCTATCACCTGTGATGTCTTCAGTGTGACTGTTGGGCCTTGTCGACCCAGTTTGGGGATCAGTTCTGGGGGGTCGGGTGTCTTCAGGCTGCAGAGGTCAAACTGACCACACACATGTAGACCGTGTTTCCACTTCCCTTCTCTTCTTTCTGCTCCAGTCTGCTCGTCTGTCTGCTGTCATTCAGTAATTGCTCAGCCACACTCTGAATCTGTGTTTCCACAGCGATTAAACGTGTCCTCCTAATTGATGTCTTGGCTTCAAGTCTCAGTCGGCCGGTGGCGCCAAGCCGAGGCCGGGACCTGTGCTCCTGTAATGTTGTCTGATCCTGTGAACTGATCATCTATATTTTTATCTCTCTGTCTTGTACGTCTGTCTCCTCCCCATCCCGCCTGCTCCACCTGGCTGACGGGAAACTTGATCCCTTATCATCTTTTTTTTTTTTTTAGTTTAGTTTAAACTTCCTAACTTTCCATTTCAGTCATACCGGCCTGGACACCCGAACCTTCCAGGTCTATTCTGGTCTTGTAGAGTTATTCAGTGACCCCCCCCCCCACCAGCCCCCATATCTCCCCTAATGGTCCCTACAACTCATTTCCCACCCATCTAAGTGCCTCCCTCCCTCCCTCCCTCCCTCCCTCCCTGGGTCACCACTCGTCCCTTCTCTCCCTCTGAGTCCGTGTCCCAGGGGGAAGTTTTACTTTTGCTCCGACTGTCTGAGGTCTCCTGTGAGCCTTCGGACACGAGCGGCACGCAAACCTCTTCAGCTCAATGTCCCGACTTTCCCTGATGTCTGTGACCTCCGTGCTGCGGGAGCCCCCCCCCCCCCCGAGCAGTTGTAAAGTGAATGATGGATTGGTCCTGTCAACCTCCCCAGTGTGTCTTTAAATATGAAACAACATCCACAGCAACTGTCTTGAATATGACTTTGACAATTCTGAAAAACGCTAAATGTGTTTGAAGATATAAACGATTAAAGCCAAATGCAACCGATGTGAATGCAAACCTGGCAAGTGTGTCAAGATGTGTCCGTGCTGTGATTGACTGACAGTCCAGTCCCGGGTGAGCCCGCCTCTCGGCTGTGATTGACTCCCCGCAACCCTGCGACAGGAGAACAGATGGATGGATGGAAGGTCAGTGATGAACGTGGTTTGTGTGCTGTAAAATGCAGGAAGAGAGACGTGTAATGGAAAGATCTGTGTTGCTCTCGTCCTCCATTCTGCCCCCCCCATCATCATCATCATACCTCACCCTCCTCCCATCATACGTCACCCTCCACCTCCCCTTAGCTGTTTTATTATGGACGATTGTTTGTGTTTGTCAGTCGGCACGCTCTCGTTCAAGGGCTGAAAGATAACCGCTAATTCCACTAGGCTGTATTGATTAGTTGCGCCTGGTGTGGATTGTTTTTATAGCCCGAGAGGAGAAGCCCCCCCTCCCCTCCCCCCTCCCCACACCTCTCCCTTCATCACCCCCTTCCCAAGCTCCTTCAGTACCTCCTCTCTCCCCCCTTCGTCAAGGGTCTCTTTCGCTCCCTGGTTGAATAATTAATGCTTAACCTATTTAATTAGTAAGATTTGCTCTGAACACAAGCGGAGTAATTGAGGCCTCCACTGTGTGTGTGTGTGTGTGTGTGTGTGTGTGTGTGTGTGTGTGTGTGTGTGTGTGTGTGTCTATCTGTGCACGTAGTTGCTAAATTAAGTGTCTCACTCATCTGATGATTCACTGCACAGCGGTTCCTTCTTGTGGACTGTCGGACAGTTGGCAGCGGCAGCGTTGGCCTCACGTTTGTTTTGGCGACTCCGGTGCTGGAAGCTGTGCACCCTCCCAGTAGCCGTCATGCCAACGCGGTTGGCACAGAGGGAAAAGTGGGTTCGCGGCGATACATGAGAGTTTAGACTGCGAGCTGCCGTCGGGTTATTGATAACCAGCAAGACAAAACACTGATGAGGGATTTGTTGATCAGCTTTGACACTTCGGCCTCAAATTCTTTCCTTCTTAAAAAACAACTCGTTCGCAGAAGCAGGCTTAAATAAAATAAACCAACACACAATACCATACGAACACGCCGTAAAGAGCAGGACAAACCAACAGGTGGCGATATAACTCAAACACCAAAGCCAAGTTGGCCAATCGGCTTCCGACCACATCAGAAGATGGTTTCGTATGTTGCACGGATGATGACGCATAACATGTGAAGTTACTGAAGCAACAAGAAGCCTGACACCTCCATTCCCCAGTAGAGTAACTGAACAGAGGAGACGTCCTGTCGGCGAGGTTCAAACAGGCGCCGCTTTGGCCGCTGTTGCACAAAGACCTGCAACTATTCACTAATCAACCATTTCCGTGAATCTGCCTTTTATCCCAACTAATAGTTTGTGTGCATCTGATGCATTTCTTTTCTCTGGCAGCCTCTTAACTATTAATACAAATCAACCGAGGCGTCGACGGCGTTCAACATCCCTGGCATGAAAACACCCTCAGTACGCAGCTTTCTGTTTCTGCTGCGCTCTCTGTTTTACTGACCAGTCAGAGTTAAGCGGGGGGGCGGGACCTGCCACTTAACAGAAGCCATGAAGAGTTAGCTCCGTCTGTCGGGAAGTTATCACGAAACTACAGACACTTGACGACGGCTGCAACAAAGGGATGTGGCTGTTGTCGTAACCTAGCAACGATAAGCTCTAAAAAGGAGGTCGTGGGCGCTGCCAGGGCAGAGTTAACCCATCAGGTGGATGCAGGCTGTAAGTGGGATCATTTAATGTCTTGATGGTGATTAGCTGGTCCGCTCTGAGATGAAAGCTCGGCTGGCGGTTGTTATCTGCATCTCCTGGAGTCTCCTGGCGGTTCGACTGCGAGCTCACGTTGACTGGCAGCAGGCTGCACTGATTGGTCAGCGAAGGGCCGCCGCTCTCATCCGACCAGCAGACACTTGGCAGGGAACTCACCAAATCGAGGGGTCAGTACTATTTATATTCACCTGTGAGTGGGTCGGCTCGTCCAGCCAAAGTCACAACTCGCAAACACTTAAGTGCACATTAACACAGCAACAAACATTAAGTGTCACAGGGAGGTGTTAGGCCATCGCCAGAACCACTTCAGTGCACCTTGGCATGGATTCTGCTGTACGGATGACCACAAGATTCTCAGTCATCGGGTGTGTTGATGATCGTGGTGTCTCCTAAGGTGGTCTGTGAAGGCCACTGCATGGGACTCACGTCAGACTCCATTCAATGAGCCTTCCCTCATCGTAGATGGAGACATGTGCATCCTGTTCTTCCCATATTATATTCAGACTTTTCCTTTTAATTTGTCTGCGCATGCATGTTGTGCACCCAGCTGCTGCAGTTCTTCCTGTGGGCTGCAGAGGGGGCTCTGCACATGTGTGCTGCCGGTGAACCCTCTCCCGACATAACCAACCTTTCTACAGCTGTTTTTCACAATTCAGTTTGACAGCTTACTTTATTCAGTTTTCGGAGATGTTAACCAGGAGACATCACACCAGCATCTGGGAAGCGACTGCCTCCCATCTGTGCCCCCCTGCACTGGGAACCTCACTCCGTCTGCACATTACAAACCAGTTCACGTGTAAGAAACACTCGTTAGTGTCTCTTATACTTCTGTGCGTGTGCTGTCTCAGTAAGTGTCTCTTTCCAGGACTTGCGTGTGATGTGAAATCAACACTTTTGTTTCTTCCATTAACTGTCCTGTAAGGGAGACGCACTCGTTGCTACGGAGCCCCTCATCTGTGTAATAAGTGATAATGTGTCCACAAGATGATAAAGTGTGGGAACGAGATCAGATTTATTTAATTCCCCCACGCCGCCATTCAAAGCAAGACGGGACTCGGCGATCTCTTTCCCGCGTGTTATCATTTCCAGGTTACGTGCTCTTCTTCTTTTTCACCTACAGGGCTCCATACATTGTGATTATTGTAGTTATTTTAATCGTCGCACCTCGTGTGAAATCTTCTTCCTTGCTGGCCGTGTGTCTGTGGACGAGAGGGAGGGAGAGAGAGAGAGTACAGTATTGATCCGGGGCAGTTCATTTTCTGCCGCCCCTCCCTCAGTTGCTCCGGGGGAAATAGCTAGTTTGTCTCCTGTCATTGTGGCTTCAACAGTTAAAGAGACGAAGACCTGAAGAGCCACCTTGGTCTTCTTCGCTCACAGAGGAGCTTCGGGATCATTTGGGCCTAAAAAATGTTAATGCAAACAAGTGATAAACGAGCCCAGGACACGTGTTTGTGTGTGTTTGTGTGTGTGTGCAACGTGCACTTGTGTTTAATGTACCTCTGATACTGTGTGGGCTCTCCTGAAGGAGGCCATATTGATTATTTGCCGTTTACTGTCCCCTGCTCACTCTTCAATCGCTCTGTGGGAAGTGGTTAATTTGTCTCCTGTCCAGGGGGCATCTCGCCGTGTGTGTGTGTGTGTGTGTGTGTGTGTGTGTGTGTGTGTGTGTGTGTGTGTGGTGTCTGTGGTTAATGTGTGTCCTGTCTTTGGGGAAGGCTTAGCTGTTAAATACCTCGCTCCGTCTCCGTGGAGAGACACACTGATATCATTGATCGCCTTGTTCGATGACAGTAATGCCGGAGTGATCGCCAAACAGCCGCCGTTAATAACACAAACTCCAATGTAAATAAGGGAAATGAGAAGCGAGTGAGGGTAAACCAGTAAACCACGGGGTAATATAGTGTCAGTTCTCCTGGTCGGTGATATTATAAGTGAAATGGTCGTTGAAAAGACGGTCCAGATGTGTTTTCCTCCCGTGCTTGACTCCGATAGTATTCTGACTACGAAGACACACTTCAGAAAGAGAATAACTGAATCACACTGGCAACAGCAAAATTGTAATTATATATAACTGAAGAAAATAATAGAACTAAAGTTTTCATTTACCGTGTCAAGGAAGCCCCGCCCCCTAGAGCACATCCCTCGTCAAAGTCTATTTCACTCTAAATGGGACCATAATCTACAAAGTGGTATTGATAAACATGAATATGGAGCATCCTTCTGAAGCCGTTGCAGCGGCCGGCTGCTGGTTAAGGCACATCTACGTCCACCTCCTTTATACAGTCCATGGTGTGAACGTCAGAGGCCGTCTGCTCTTGACCGCGTCACGTCCTGCTGTAACTTTGAAGGACCTTTACAAGCACATATGCCTCTCTCTGTGTATGTGTGCGAGGAGACTTTGCCAGCGGTCCAGCGGTGGCGTCCGCTCCGCTCCGAGCAGATGCCCGGTCCTCCTGGCTGCGATCAGCATTTTAGTGGGCCTCTGCCAGCTCTTCCCCCGGCCCAAAGGGACCAATTAGGGCCTGGCAGCTGCACCCAGAATGCCACCGTGGAATGTTGGGGGGCTGTGGGTGGTTGGGGAGGGTGCACAAGAGAAGGGCAGATATACTTAAGGAAGCGTACGAGTTATTAGTCAGAGGACAGATCTGAGATAGTTTGATGGAGGCAGAAGGCGACGACTTACTGGAGAGCAGTTGAAGAAGAGAAAAGGTGGAAAGGAGTCGGTGGGACAAAGTTTATTTACATCCTTTCTTCTACTGGTCCAGTGCATGCGAGGCCCCTTGGCCCCCCCTGCCCTCACCAAATTAGCACCCGAGCCAACAAGAGACTTGACTGTCCCTCATCATGATGGTGTCGCCCTTTCTCCCTGTTGACCTTTAACCTCTGAACCCTCACTTTCCACCCCAGTAAACACAGAGCCATGTCAAGAAGCCGGTCCCCCTGTCACCGAGCTGACCGTGGCCGGGGGCCAGAGTGAACCATCACACACAAGTTCTGTAGTTATTCCAGTGAGCCTTCTTCATTTCACAGAGACTCAAAGTTCAAATATCAGTATCACTGCCAGGGGTCATCTGGAAATCTACACTCTACATATATATATATAAATATATTACAGTAACACAAGGAGGCCAAGTTCTTATCTCACTTCTGTCATGAAATACTTCCTTTATTTAAGATACACAAGATAGAAGGCTGTCGTTGTTGTAGACGGTCTCTGCAATCAGGGCGTCGTTGTGAAAGAGAAGGAGAGCTCTCACTGGCCTGTCCTGAACAAAGAATGGTTGTAATAATATTATTTATATTACATAAAGGAGTGTTTAAAGTCTGAGACGACAGAATCCCAACTAAAGTAAGGAGACAATGATTGAAACGCACACAGATACCTGAGTCTTGTCACGTTGTTGAACATGTCACACCATCTTAGATATAACACCCTCTATCCCTCAAGTCTCATGACACAAGATGATGGATGAAGAAACAAGACTGAAGTCACCTGGTTGTCCCGGCAACACGCCTCGTCTCCAGAGGTGATGAACTGTCGGTTCACTGCAGTGCCGTCGATGTTGTTTCCCAGATATTTAAAGGGATTTATACGTGAAACTGAAGTAACACTGTCAATCATCTACTCTGACTTATGTAGTTCCAGTTCATCCTCAAGATGTTGGAGGGGCTTCAGGTCTTCATCCACCTGCTCTTTGAAACTGCTTCATTTTGGAAGGTTGAAGTTAACTAAAATGTAATTGTAAGCCCACATTGTGTTTAAGTTTTTAACAGGTATAATGTAGCATCTTCATCCATCATTTGAAGGCCTGGCAGAGTGAGAGCTGCGAGTCAAACCGTTGCCTGACCTTGAAGGACCGAGCTCTATCTGGTCCCAACTTTTATCCCCTGAAAGATGCTGCTCCTCTTCCAGCCAAGTGTAAAGAACACCTAAAGACTCCCGATATCTCAGCGCTGCCCTCCCGTCCGTGTGGTTCTCTCTCCCCCTCTCCTCCTCCTCCTCCGCCTCCTCCGCCTGCGCTCTCTTAACACTCTGACACTTTCATGATGCTTGTGTATCTCCCGATGGGCTTGTACATCACCTCCTCGTCTCTCACTCAGTGGCTGAAACAGAAGTTGAGGGCCGGTGTCCGACCGGCTGACTGGGGTCCATCACTCACTGGCCCAGAAGAATTAGCAGCATGATGGATGCGCAACCACTCTGGCATCTGCAACCAGAACCTCTCTCCTGGTCTAAATCTACAACACCTCCTTGCTGCCCCAGTGTGTGTGTGTGTGTGTGTGTGTGTGTGGTGACTGACAAACCGCAGGGTCCTGCATGTGTCTCCGTCTCGTCGCTCACAGTGATGTAGCAAAGTCAAACCAACATACATCAAGTTCTCCATATTACGTCGGTCCATAGGCTGGATAAAAGATGGAGTGAGCATCTCTGAGAAGAGAAGCCACTGCAGAAGAGCCTGCGTTCTCTCTGACGGTCAGCAGGGGGCGACCTCAGTGGTAGAAGATTTATTACTTCAGTAAACATTGGAATGATCATCAATTTCAGTGCAGCTGGATGGTCATTTAGTAAACTATGGTCCCATTTCAAATATATATATATATATAATCACCGCTGAAAGCTTTGAAACAGTAGTCGGTCGATACCAAACAACATGTGATGTCATCGTGGATGTGTCCACTTCCTATATACATATCCTATACACTTGAATACTGATGTCAGACTCTTAACAACAACCATTCATATTTTCTGTCCATATATCTTCCCTGTCTTTCTTCTTTTCTGTCAGTCCGTCACAATCTGTTGTCTGCTGCCCCCTCCCCTCCCTCCCCCCCGGGCACTGCTTACTTTCTTGGGGGTCTTGGTGTGAACCGTTTGGGGCAGAGGTTCGATCTCGTGTTGCCCTTTAAGGATCCACTCACTTAACCTTGAAGAGCCCCAGTCACACTTGGAAAATATTTTATGACACACGTTCCCCTGGTATGCTTTACACACGCACACGCACACACACACACACACACACACACACACACACAGATGCAGCCACTATAAGGTATATAATAATGGCAGTCCTTAAGTGGACGAAGCCCCGGGCTCTTCCTCTTGATGCTTCTAATGGGATTTGCTGATTGACAGCCACAGTCATCCCTTTGACCTAACACAACACCGAGTGTGTGTGTGTGTGTGTATATGTGTGCGTGCGTGCGTGTGACACAAGCACCATGGGACACTCTGGAAATGTTCGCGGCGGATCACAACCTGACGGAGTCCCGATCACCGCTAAAGATCTTGTCAGCTCGCCGGTCGGGGTGAGGGTCAAGGTGGAGGTCACAGGAGATGTGTGTCTTATTGATGTTCTTTACGGCCGCGGCAGAATATGGCTACTCGGTAAAAGCACACCGTTCGTGGACATTATCGTTCAATTATTCATCACGGATGTTGTCAAGTCTCCGTGTGTGATTCAAAATTCGGAAAAATACTTAGACATGGATTGTGCTCTTAACGTATGGAAGTTGCTGGTTTTATCCTTTGATGACGGTTATAATGTTGCTGACTACAGGTGAAGCACCGGGGTCAAAGGTTCATCCTGTCTTTGCCACCTCCAACAAGGAAGTGATGTTTCTTTGTTTTAGGTCTTAGTACTTTTGTACAACATTGTGACAAACTGACTTTATGGATATTATTTTAATTGATCTCCCATAAACGTTCTAAAGTAAATTCAGGTGTATTTTTAGTGAAGTTATAATTTCTTGTGTATCTTGTTTGGTCTCAGTTGTTTCTTTCAACTTCTTATTAAATCCATGTTACGTGTGGCCCAATGTGTTCTGCACATATACTGAAAGACACCTTGAGAGCTCAACAAACGTAAAGCCAAAAGATCTGGATCGCCCCCTGGTGGCCGGTAATTGATCTGTAATTAATGGTTTCTGTCATTTCAGTTCGTCTTCATTATACTGATGTTTGCACGAGTGCTTCTGGCAAGCTCTCTGAGTGAAGTTACGGTAGTCGCTGGGAGGTTTACAGACTTCTGTCTGGGAATCGTACGGAGGAAAGATGTAACGCTAGCTGTCTGTTTGTCTGTTTTATACCATAACAACAAGTTGAGGTGGGCGGGACCTCGATCATCACTGCTGCACAGACTCCGATTCCTGACGACATCAGCAACACAATACGGCTTCTTCTACATACAGCCGGAGAGAATGGAGGCTCGCTGACCATGATTTATATACAGTCTACGACAAAATCATTTGTAAACCCATCTTATCGTCCAGGTTTGGGTCTAAAGGGAATTTATTTGTAGAGAAACATGCTGCTATAATTTAGCAGGAAAACTCATTTTTCTAATGATCCTGTGCGTTCTTCATACCGGCTCATTCACAGTGAAAGAAACATTAAATATAATTTAAACTAGAAAGTACAGACAAAACATATACTTGTGTTTGCATTTGTGCCCGGCTGAATGGAGGAATTCCTCCTTCCCGGGTCACCCTCAGGTTCCCTGGGTCAGCTGGTATATGTTACAGTCGACGGCCCCAGAGTGATGATGGACGAGGCCTCAAGCTAGTGTAACACACACACACACACACACACACACACCCACACACACCCACCCACCGTGCCATCCCCACCCTGCACGCACGCGCCATGCAGGCCTCGTGTGTCAGTGCGCGGCCCTCAACCAGCCATTAGCCTGTCAGTTCACGTCAAGCCAACTCTTCCCCCGAGTGTTCTCCTGCAAGCGCCGACGCAAATCCATCAGTTTGAATGTACTTTTATAAATAAATATTCTCTGACGTCTGACATGCAGCCACGTGGTATTTCTACACTGTCTGTCACATGTATACCGATAGACACCGTGAGAGTTCGTCAAGTAGTCAGCCAGGAGATCTTGATCGCCCCCTGGTGGCTTGTTGCTGTAAAGGTTCTGCTCGGAGTGAAGTTAGGGTAGATGCGGAGACATTTACGGACTTGTGTTTGGGAATAGTACGTAAAAAACAATCGACATCGAGTGTGTGGACTGTTAGAGTAATAGTCCAATACAGTTGGACATACATGGCTTCTTAAGAGGTGTAAATAGAGGTTTGTTAGCAAGTGTGGTAGTCTATTGCCTATCGGCCGACACGGACACCTCTGAGCTCCAGTAGGTGGATATTAATGGAGACGTTTTGTGAAGCTGTCCTGACCTGGAGGCACACTCCTCCTCCCAAGACGCTAAACCTATACACCTGTGAGCTAACATTCCTAAGTAGTGTACGATACAGCGTGATGAGGATGCAGGATGCCGCATGAGACTCTGGTGACATCTCCGGGTCGTCTGTCAGAAAGTGCCTCGGTGTGTCAAACACGCAGTGATCGTATTATCATAACCGCCGTGGCTTCCAGCGGGTTATTAAATTGCGGTAACTCCCTTGTTAAGTCTGATGTTAGCGTGGCACCGCTGTCTTCGGTGAGAGCGCCGGAGCAGTGGGAGTCAGAAGATGAGCCCCAGGGGACGGGGAACATGGGATGGCAGGAGGAACAGGGCCTGTCAATAATAAGATTTATTATCCATTAGGGCGTCCCAGGGAGGGGGCAGATAGAGACTGCTGTTCCCTGGAATTTTCCGTCAGGTGTAGGAGGGGGGATCCCTAAGAGGATGGAGGATGGGAGGTGCTGCACAGTGGCCTGTCAGTAGCCCCAGTCAGAGGGCTGAGGATAGAGAGATAGAGAGCATGGAAGTATAAAAGACGTGTCCTCGAAGTCTCGTCCATGCTGCTTAGAGGAGGCTCAGTCATCTTAAGGGAGTGACTCCGGTTCAACACCAGCAGATCCACTTATGTGATGTTACATGTGCCTCGTCTTGTTCCTAAAGCAGGATCTACATCAGTGACCTGTCACGAGGTTTGAGTGGATCCCTCATGTGGACTTACGGAGGAGGATCACACGTGTTGTATCACAGAGGGTATAAACGAGAAGCTTTGATTACCAGTCTGCTCAAATTACTTGTGATGGCATCTTGTTTCATCTGCCCATGTTTTGAGATGCTGTGTGGATCTTGGATGGGGTAACAGGAATGATTCCAACAGTTTCCTAATGTTTTCCTTCGTGCTACACTGACTCAGTAGCGCCTCTTGAGGGCCAACCTGGTATTACAATACAAAAGTACTTCTATTTAGCACATTTAGCATATAATTTCTCTATCGTGTGAGTACGGAACCACTGATCCTACATTATCTCCCCCAATAAAACTCATTTTGTGGTGACACAGGTTTCAGTCGCTGTATTGATCGTAATATTCCAGATGTGATAAATGAGTCCATCTCCATCTGTGGACGTTACGAACAAAGTTCCAGTCACCTCAGATCGATCGGGGTCGAGGCACAAATCTTTGAGGTGGACTATCTGCTGGCTGGGTGTCTCTGGAGTGAGAGAGCAGCCAGCCCTTAAACGTGAGGCTTCTTGCAGAGGGAGTGGAGAGTGCAGCGTGTGGCCACCAGAGTGGATTATCTGTGGATTCACAGCAATAAGTCAGCGGGAGATGGATGGACGCTGTGTGAGCTGCATGCGTTTGCAAACAGTGTCTTCAACCGCGCCGGGCGCCACTTCACTCACTCCTCCCGCGCTGCGAGGCGGCCCACTGTCAAAGGTCTATTAAGGGAAGATTGAGACCCCAGGTGCATGTGTGTGTTTGTGTGTGCGCTCACAAAGCTCATTGGTCATGGTCCCGTAGTGGAAGATTGAGACCCCATTTGCTCCCAGAGCCACTCAAGCAACACAACCTGCTGTGGTTTACAATCAGAGCAGCGGCGTCCATCCATCCCGCTGCTGACACACACGTACACACACGCACACACACACACACACACACACGCACTAACTGCAAAGCTCACTATAGATGTCATTAAACAGCAGCAACGGTGGTCATGGACACAGAAGGTGTCATGATGTTTGGACTTTATAGGCAGATTGAGGTGCAGGTTAGCGGCGCTGCAGTGACTGGTCGGTCCAAGGGATGGGGGGGGGGGGG